>JANEHU010001811.1:0-45585 GCA_027563435.1 Nasonovia ribisnigri
TTATTCTAGAAATTATATTTTAAACATTTTTTTATATAAAAGATTTTATTGTAATTTCAACCATACGTCAAATATATTAGAATAACCATAGAAAAATCAAATTTTCCAAATAAATATGAAATCTGGTTATTTAACAAATTATCGGAAAATAAAGGATTTACAAGAAATTTTGTAAGAACATTTCTTGTAGGTAATGTAATATTCTATAATTAAAGTTCTATACATTTTTATGTGGGACTTATAGTTTTCGGTGAAAATTTGAAAAACAGAAAATTAACCTTCATTAGTCATTATTCAACCCTTTTGCGGCACGTGAAGGGGGTGAGATATCATCACAAAATTTAACCTAAATTATTATCTTATAGTAATGAACAAAATGGACGGGTGCTCTATAAAAGATTTGAAAGTTTAAAAATAAGGACCACCCTATGGGCATTGCCCATAATATTTTATTTTATAAAACAAATGATAATCAATACCGAAAAAATATATAGAAATTACTATTATGATGACTTTTTGATTAAAACTTTGTATTCTTAATTTGGTTTTAAATTATCTAAGAATTATTTTGGAAAAACATAAAAAACATTTATAAACATTTTTTTGGCTCAAAAATGTTCATCGAACCCAATCAGTGCAAAATCAAAAATTTGAATAATTACTAACTTAATCTCAAATGAGGTTTTTAGTTTAAAAACTAATAATGATAATGTTCGCTTTTACTAGTTATTCATTTATATGATCAACAACGCTATTATTAGTTTTACTATATTTCACTTAATTTGAATTATAAGTTAACACTGAACACAATCCCTTTTTGTTAATCAAGATAGTTTTGGGTCATTGTCTCATATAGCTATTCTAACCTTTCGGTTGCCATAATGAGGTTAGGGATGTGAATATGTAAGGATAATATAATCAAGTCTTTTCAGAAAATGCTAATGTTTTATTTATATTTGGCACATTACCTAAAAGGTTAATCAATAAAATAAATAATATTTATTAATATTAATTTTTTTTTTAAAGATGATTAAATAATGCATTCATTTTAATTATAAGTTATAATTTATAATTTTTAGGCGATATTATACAAGTTTTTTTAAAATTACATTTATGAATAACATATAATAACGAAAGCAATACAATCAATTACAGTTTTTTTATTTTTAGTCTTCACTCAAAAAAATTACCGATTTTCGGTCTTATGTGTGTTATAAGACTTAAGTTACCTATATAAATTATACTAATAGAATGTATAATGTGTATGTTATAATGTTATATCCTATAAGTCAGAATACTTAAGCTTGTTATGGTGTAAAGTGTATGTGAAAATATACTTAAAATTAAGACTAAATTGATAATTAATTCTAGTAAATTGAATTAAAATAAAAAAGAATTTTCAATTATTTGATGAATATTGTTTTCTATTTCAAAATGTAATGTATTTTTCTTAATGTGATATAAAAATAATAATCAATGGAGATATTTTAATTTTGCATTGATACCTACTACAAATGTTTAGTAAACAAAAAAATATTTTTAGTATACCCATACACCTTTTAGTCGAAATATTATATCATTGATTATACTTTAGACCATTAGATATGCATATTATCATATATATCCTAAAACAAAATAAACTAATAACGATCTACATTAATTATTAAAACTTTGTTAAATGCTCAACATTAATAAGAAATTTACAAAAAAAATGTACTCGTATTTATTTGATAAGTGGTATGAAAAGTAATGATTTAATCTTTCAGACCGTATACGTTCCATATAGTTATTAAATAACTAAATTTTTAGTTCCTTTGATGTATTTAAAGTTATTTTACGAGGGATTTACCGGTGCTGTACAATGTAGGTATATAATTACCTTATTTTTAATTACTGTTTATATTACACATTTCATATAATGATGGAATATTTTGATGTTGATACACACGGTCAGTTTTTAAAAAAAACTATACTTATTATGCTGTCTTTGGTATTTTTATCACATGAAATACCGACAATACCGTGCACACCAGCTGCGAAATACAGTGAATCAGTGTGCATTTTAAATTTATTTAACTTACACATATATGAAACTATATTAAATATATAATTACTTTACATTTAATTAAAATATATGACAGTAATTTATGTACTTTGATGTTAAAAAAATATGATATTGTAGAATATATTTTAAATAGTGACTAATTAATAATTTTTATTAATTGATAATTAATATTACTAAATAGCCCAACGAGTATCATCCATAATTTTGTAAAATGTACGTATTTTAGATTCTGAGCGGAGCGATGAATGTATTGATTTTATAATGATGTGTGTTTTTTTATTTTTATTTTATTTTTTTTTGTGTCTGTCATCACCTTTTAGGACAGTAAAAATTCTTCAATTTTCTTCAATAGTACCTTTTCTAATAGGAAAGTGAATCTGGTTGGTACTTTGAGGGGGTAAAATGTTAAAATTTCCCAGTAGTTTTCATGAGCGCCTGGAAAAACAAATGAAAAATTAAGGGAAAAACGGGAACTTTTACGGAAAACCAATTTTCGACAAAATCGATTTTGGTTTTTGGTATAACTCTAAAAGAAATTACGGTAGATACATGAAATGTTGACCGAATTTTTATATAAGAATTTTCTACACATCATAGAATTTTCAAAATATTCTCACTTATTTTGAGCTGTTAACGGACATTTTCAGTTTCCAATTTTTTAAGTTTTTTTTTCTATAAATGTCAATAAAATTTTATTTGTTGGGTAAAAAATCTTGAAAATTTAATAGTAGGCTTCTAATATATTGTTACAATAATACATGAAAAATATTAAATATAAAATCCGTAGTCACAAATTTTTTTTATAAGCATTTAAAGTTCAAATTTTCACAAAATGATATTATATCATTGAATTCAAATTTAATACCATCCATTATACAGTGATCTACTTGTAACCTCTGTACAGCAGAGCGACATCCACTTGACCCCTTTTTTATTTTTATTTTAGATTCTGAGCAGAGCGATAAATGTATTGATTTTACAATGATATATGTTTCTTATTTTTATTTTTTTATTTAATTTTTTTTTTGTGTCTGTCATCGCCTTTTAGGACAATAAAAATGCTTCGATTTTCTTCAACAGTACCTTTTGTGATAGGAAATTGAATCTAGTTGGTACTTTAGGTGGTCAAAAGTTAAAATTTTCTAGTAGTTTTCATGAGCGCCTGGAAGAACAAATGAAAAATTAAGAAAAAAACGGGTATTTTTACAGAAAACCAATTTTCGACAAAATCGATTTTGGTTTTTGGTATAACTCTAAAATAAATTACCGTAGATACATGACATTTTGACTGAATATTTATATTAGCATTTTTTATATACCATAATGTTTTTAAAATATTTTGATTTATCTTGAGCTGTATAGTAAGGGCATTTCCTACTTTGACCTCACCAACTAGACCAGATTTTCTTCCAGAAACCATCCCCAATCTTAAAGATTGAAGTGAATTGTCTGCTGTAAAACCAATATATTTCTCCCTACTATCAAAATCTTAAATACATTTAAGTACAACTGAACATTTAAAAGTATAAGTTTCTATGATTAATTTATCATAAATTATTATTTCAATTTTAAGTATTTTCTTTCTTATCGCATAATAGATAAATTTAACAGTAAAAATAAAAACAAAAGTCCTTTTGAATAGTCATCGGGTAATTAATTATTTCAAAACATGAAAACAAATTGAGTGCCAGTGGCTTATGAGTTAAATTTAATTCTAATTTTTTGATCGCTTATTAATATTGAAAATAAATGTCCCCCACCCCTCACAAATTACATATATTACATGAGTTAACAGTTAACGCTTAAATAAACTTCTCTCTTTTTTGACCAAAATAAAATAAATTATGTATGACATTATGTGAATGACCTAGTATAAATAAAGATTTAAAATTAAACATAAAGAAATAATTAACTATGTACCTATTCAAAAATATTATTTGTAATTTATTTAATTTCATAATATGTAAAAAATGGAATGTTATAACCCTTAGTAAAATTGTCTAATATATTTTATTAGTTATTTACTAATTATACATATTCGTACGAAATATGTTTATTGTTTATGTTTTGCGAGTTTGCAACTAAATATAAACAGTGATATTTATGTTATAACCATATTTAAATTATTATAATAACAAACTTTTTAATAAAACATTAATGCTACAAAATGTGTTTTTACTTTAAATACTCACAGTTCAGATTGCTTTAAATTTAAATTATAATTATACAAAGGTAATATATTATGATATACAGGTACATACAAATCTATTTTGTTTAATTCGAGTCCTAATAATTGAATTACGGTTTTTATAAAGGTTAAATATTCTGAAAATGAAATAATTTTAATATTGATTTACAATATTGTTAATATTATACCAGGTATTTAATGACATTTCTTAACGATTAAGGGTTTTATAAAAGATCTTGAAATGTTTGTATGAGTCATGTCTTCTATTAAATCAGTTTACTGTCAAATATAATTTATGATCAAATGCTGTGGCAATCTTATACAAAAACATATTGATCTGGAGTAACCTATACTGTTTTAAAAAAGCTTTATTGTATATTTGTATTAATCATTAATTGTATGAATATATATGATCAAATATTTGTAAAAACATGGTCTTTATATGGTATATAGTATATTTATTACATTATTATTTATTTCATCCCAACGAAGTATAAATACAGGATATAATTTCACCGGATATTTATTCTAACTGTTTAGTTCTTACATTTCTGTACATATTCAGGTACAAACTATTTGAAGTGGATATTGTTTTTAAATTGTCTAAGTTTAAGCTACATCCAAAAATATATTTTTATATATACTGTAATAGTACCTACAATAACATAAGAAAACAATTTTGATATCAAAAAGGTGAGCAAGTGGGTATCGCTCTGCTGTACAGTAAGTTACAAGTGAATCACTGTAATGGATGGTGTTAATTTGAATTCAATGGAAGAATATCATTGTATTTGTATACGAAAAACGATTCTGAGTGAAGACGTTCAGTTGGCCTATGATATATTTCTAAGTATGCTTGATGATGATATTATTGTGAATAAAGTTATTTTTATTTATCTATTTATGTGGAACCCTGTTTTAAATTTTCAATCCTTAACTATAAAAGTTGAATATTAAATAAACTTTTTAGTACAATATAATTATTAAATTTTAAATTTGATACATTTTGTCCTCCTCGATGCACTAACTAGATTCACTTTCCCATCGAACAAGATATTGAAATTAATCGAAGCATTATTTCGACAACTTATCGTGTACGCAGACACGAATAAATAAGTAAATAAAAAAACAACAATAACAAAATAAAGAAAATACACATCATTGTAAAATCAATACATTCATCGCTCCGCTCAGAATCAAAAATCTAAAATAATAAAAGTTACCATCATTATTAAAATATGTGAGACTTTAAAATTTAAACAGAATATCCAAGATAGATATGATTTTTATTAAAACAAAATTGATTGAAGTATATTAATTATTAAATTGTAAAAAGATAAATATATCTATCAAAGGAACGACACAATGCTTTTACTATTTAATAATATGTTTTATCCAAATAGCGATGAGTATGAAATATTTTATAAGATTAGTATGAACTATTTGAATTAATGCAATCAATTATATTACATAGATGTCCACATACAGAAATAATTTCATCATGTTATATAATTTTTATTTGTTTTTTCAAATCGTTTCTATATTTCTATTAGATTATTTAAAAATTACAATGCGGCATTTAATGTCCTAAAACACAAGAAAAATTCTTAAATAAAAACGATTGAACAAAAGTTTGCTTGTATCATTTCAGCTAACGAATTTTGGTGATGTCACTATTGCAGATACAAGACGTACATCAAGCGACCTACCTACATCGTATATATAATATTATACTATTATCTACTTGCACGTGACGAAAATGCCATTTGTTAATATATGTTAATAAAAATGTCGGCTGTTGATATATTTTCATTTATTTATAAGTTACTCTTGTAGAGTTGTGTTCAGTGTGTGGTACATAATGCAGCGTATAGTAATCCCATGTTAAGTCAATGCAAGTGTTTATTTTAATACGATAATCGTACTTAGGTATTAATTTTATACATATTTTTTTAACTTTAAACTTTAAGAATCTAGGATAATTCCTCCCTATATTAATAAAATGTAAAAAAAATAGCCACAATATTATGCACATAGTAAAATGTATTTATTTAATTGAGTGGGGGATATCCTACTTTGGGGGAAGTGATTATTTATTTCTAAAGGATTATTTTAGATAAACTAGTTATCACATAAGTAAATTTATAATTACTGAATTTGCTAAGAAAAGAACGTTCGTGAAGTTGGCCCACTTCAATACTGAAGTACTGCAAGTTATTAAATAACTGATATGTATATAATATTGTAATATATTAAAATAAACAAAAATAAACATAATTCAACTGTATAATTATAATTATATCATTTTATAATTTATTATTGTTTTTTTTTTTTAAATATTACATTGGTGACTGTTTACTGGCATAAAACGGTTATACAGACCGAAAAAACAAAGGTTCATTTAGGCCGAAGTCGGCCGTTTGTGATCTTGTGTGACAAATTACAATTCCAATATAGTTTATCTATAGTCAGCTAGGTTATGATTTTAAAGTTTAAATATTTCATACTAGGTAACATAAAAAAAAAATATTCACACAATTAATTTTAAAATCAAAAGTATTTATGAATTTTACCCATTAAAAATTAAAATCCAAAATTAAACTCTTATTTTAACTCTTGGATAGGTATTTTGTTTATTTGTTAAAACGTATAAATCTTATAAATTATAAATATCGTTATGACACCTATTGATTAAAATAATATACTATACCAGGGGTCGTCAAAGGGCGACCCGTGGAAAAATTGTATCCGTCTCGCAGACAAGAAAAAATAAGTAAAAAATGATAAAATTATACATTCTACTGTTGTAATCTATAATTTTTGTTCATTTGTCAGCAATTTTGTAACCCGCGAACAACTTCCAGATTTCTAATGTGGCCGTTCAAAAAGAAACTTAGCTGTAGGACTTAACTGTTTAAATAGTTTTAAGTCGTCGTTAGAAGCAGTCAGTCGTGGGTATTCAAATATTTGTTTGTAACGATAATCAATGTAAATAATATCGCAATAATAATATAGTAGGTTGGTATATATCCAGTTGTCTAACTAACTATCTGCGTACATCCAAATTATATCACAGTCAGCGCAGTTAATTAGACACATTGTTTATTAGGTATCATTTAATTAGAACGTTCCGTTTATGTATAGAAAATAAAAACAGCGCTACTTGGCTTGTATAGAAACAGTGGTAACATCGTATAATAAAGTCGCATTACTACGAAAAAAATTTCATTTTAGATATGTATAGTTCATAATGTGTTTGATTCAAATTTTAATATAATTGAATTAAACATGTTAGATATAGCAGCTTTTTCCAAGTTATCATATTCTACTTACTCAGAAGTTTTGCATAGTTTCCATCTGTGTACACCAAAGTTCATACATACATTGAGTATATAGTATACATTTATTTATTTATTTGTTTTGCCTTTTTGTTTTATTCATATTAACACTAAACTTTTGTACGAATAGGATAATACGGGCGATTGTATGTACTTATTATACACATATGTTGTTATCTTAAACATGTAAAATGTAAAAATAATAAAAGGTACTGAAAGAATACAGAAGTTGGGAACTCAACTCGGTTCACTAGTGCGTTGGCATAATCCAGTGTTATATTACAATTTTAAATTTAAAAGATAGATGATAGCGATTGAATTTTAATAAAAATAAACTCAAGACTTTCAATATTCTGATAGATTAGACGTAGTTTACATAATATTTAAAATAAAAATTTTGAGTGGTTAAGATAAAATTATGAAAAAATATTTGCACCGATAGTTTGGTTTTCGACCACTGTTGAAGCGTTGGAAAATTACCTTTTTCTGTCCAGCCGGCGGTAAAGTGGAAATTCCCAAAGTGCCGAGTGGTAAAGTGGAAATCCCAAAAAAGTGATGGGCGTGCATATCACGCTTATCCCCTGCACAACCAGACACTGAATTTTATACCTCGGTCCTAACAAAACATAAAATTTTGCTTATATTTATATTAAAACCTCCTTGCATGAAGCGTAAACATTTTTATTTCATGAAATTGTTTCCGTAGAATTTATAATCTAATTGTTGTTTAGTGCATTACCTTTGCTATGATTACAATTTTTATTCTTATTTTATTTTAATATAATATCTATTAAATAATATATTGAAATGTATACCGCGGTCTTTACAAATCATAAGCTTTTGGTTACATCTTATATTCATATTATAACCTCCATGCATGACGCTTAAAATAAAAATAACCAAATCTTTTCTTTCATGAAATAATAGGCGTGTTTTCGTACTTAAACAAATGTAACCTGATTAGTATATTTTATAAACAAGTCGTTTTCACGGTTTTGGTTTTATGTTTGGTAACAAGTAACAACTTTTGGTTTTATAGGTAACTGATAATTTTTAACCATCAAAATGAAATGGTTATGTTGTTTGGTTATTTATAATACACAAAATAAATCTACCGTGGTTATCTATTTCCTAGAATTTCTAATAACCAGAAAACAATTCGTTTTCGGGAGTGTTTGCCCAATAACCAAAATCATTTAAAAACTCTAGTTATAAAAATATAAACAAGTTAACGCGAAAACACGCCAATCTTTTTCTTAGTATTATAGCCTGATTGTTCCGTAGATCCTTGCAAGACCTTTTCGTGATCGATGAACGCAGTGGTGTGACAAAAGAATAGTATGTGTTGCTCTGCGGGAAAGCAATTTCCGCCCTTGCCACACAATATACTGTTTCTACATTTATTGAAAATAATCCGAGTATAATAATCAAAAATGTACTAAAATTTCATGTCTTAAAAGACTATAGAACTTGACTAGGATTACTACAAATGCGATTTGAGGAAATATATAAAGAACTTCAATTTTAAAATGTATAGGTACCTACATAACCGCAGCATTACATTTTGGAGAATTTTAACTTCTAAGAGCACTGAGCAGTGCAACCATTCAACAAAATAAAACCAATTGGTAATAAAAATAAATTTAAGTTTGAAAAACCAATAACACAGTTTCTGCGTACTGACTACTGATTATTAACTTTTGTCCTATTTTCTAAATATCTTTGATGTTATAATCGTACAGAAATGTTTTAAACTGCTCACGTAGGTCAGGTAGGTTTATTCATGGTTATCACTATCATTATAGTATATTATGTACTACGTATATACATTTAATAAAATCTATTTTTTACCGAATTTATAATAGCTGAAAAATTAAAATCATAATACAACATTCGTTATGACAATGTCCGTTTTCAGTTTCAATTTTTCTTTACATATATATATTATAAAATTAAAAAACAATTTTACATACATTTATAATATGACGTAGGATAATATGAACAGGATAATTTTACGTTAAACCGAAATGCTTGAATCTCAACGAATAAAAAGTAGTTATGTACTCATAATCATATATTATATACTATATATTAAAGTTAAATAATTCAGGCTTACTATCTAGTTGAACAATGTTATATCAATAGTGTTAAAAGTTATATCTTCCCTCCAAATTATTATACTAATCCAACTAAAATACTAACTCTACTACTTCCGTCGCTAGAGAACTGAGATAAACCATTTATCAACAGTAAGTCATTGACAAAGGCAATATTTATTTTAGATCTCAACGAAACTAGGTGGATATTAGTTATACAATGATGTTTTGATTATGCGGTAATGTTTTTAGATAAATATCAATTGTAGTTGATAACTGCCCAAACATTATTTCTAAAGAAATAAATGCAAATGCTGTATTACATACGAAGTTATTTATTTTTATAATATATTTATTAAAATAATGAGAACTAAACGTTTTTATCGTATTATAAATACCAAAGGTTTACGAATACGATGACTTATTATTGCATACAAATTCATGTAAATTGACTATTAACATTGTATAGGTGTTACAGTTGCATATTAAAAGATGTAAGTTTCCCACTAGACTATAATAGAATTTTAGATTCTAACCGGAGCGATGAATGTATTGATTACAATAATGTGTGTTTTATATTTTTGTAGCTGAAATCACGGTTTGGGGCAGTAAAACTGATTTGATTTTCTTCAACAGTATCTTGTTCGATGAGAAAGTTAATAGAGTTAGTGCATTCGGAAGGTCAAAATTTAAAATTTCCAATAGTTTTAAAAAGCATGGGGGAGAAAAATAAAAACTAAGGAAATACTGGAATTTTTACGGAAAATCGGTTTTCGAAAAAATCGATTTTGGTTTTTGGTATAATTCTATACTCTAAATGACTAGAATATGTAAACATAAAATTTTAACTGGTTGTTTATATTGTATTTTCTGAACACGATAACATTTTTAAAATATTTTATTTTGTTTTGAACTGTTTACGCACATTTTCAGTTTCCATTCTTTTTTAGTTTTTTTCTATGAATGTCAATAAAATTGTATTTATTAGATGAAAAAGCTTAAAAATTTAATATAAAGCTCCTAATTTATTATTACAATGAAATTTGAAGAATATTAAAAATAAAGTCAACATTTTTTTAAAAAAACATTTAAAGTTCAAATTTTTACAAAAAACAACAAAATCACGAACATGTGCTAACTATTTTGAGTTAGAAATTCATAAAAAATTTCTTTTTAAATGTAAAATTTGAAAAATGTATACAAGATTCCTCATAAGTTTGTCTACCTTTATAAAAAAAATGTCTACCAGACAGTCAAATAAAATTGTTATGGGCGTTCGAAGTTCATATTTTTACAAAATTGTATATTCACTCGATTTCTCATGTAGCTCTTTACTTATTTTGTTATAGTTCAAAAACGAATATAATATGTAGATAGGTACTTGAAATTTATACCATATGTTAACTTTATCCATTCTTATACTTGATAAAATTTTCAAAATATTTTGACTCGTTTTGAGCTGTTTACATGTATTTTCAGTTTTCAGTTTTTTATAATTTTTTTTTTTCTATAAATTACAATAAAATGTTATTCATGAGGTCAAAATTCTTGAAAATGTTATACAAGGCTTCTGATGTATTGTTACAACAATTGTTAAAAAATATTTTAAATACATAGGCACGTTTTTTTATAATTATTATAGTCATTTAAAGTTCGAATGTTGACGAAATTAATCAAATTAGAAACTCACAAATTATTTTTTAATTAAAAATGTATAAAAGGTTCAACTATTATATCCTTGAATTCAAATTTAAAACCATCTGTTACAGTGACCAACTTATAACCTACCGTACAGCATAGCGGCACCCACTTACCCGCTTTTTTGTACAGAGCTTTTTTTTTATTGATTTACAAGTGAAAAATAGTTTTCAAGGTAAACAATATTGGTATTAACTAATAATAATACGAGTACATTACCGGTAATAAGCCGAATGGTTTGAAAAGCTTTAGAGCTCGGACAACAACCAATACAACGTATATTAAATATTAATATATTACTATGTTTCTATAATGCCAAAAATGCATGTAAATATAACCTATAATTTTAAGCACGCGTTAACTAATTTTCATCATATTTTACTTAAATATATTTTGACGTTTTTATACTAGCGAAAAGTCAAATTTTAGCTGTTAGAATTAAGCATAAGTATTAAAAAAATGTTCAAAAAATGTAAGTAAAGAATATTCAAGTCAATTGTATACATGGAGTAAGTGCACTCTAGTTTATTAAAGATAAATGTTTTACAAACAAAGTTATGATATTATAAAATTCATTCATTTATTAAATAATAATTTGAAAGCTGCTTATTTTTTACTTTTATTTACATTTATATTTACCATGCAAACCTAAATTTATTCGATGTATTTATTATTTGTATTGAAATGTAATACAAGTATATAACTAATAACCATATCCAACTTTATAAAGGTACGTATTTTTTTGTACAAGTTTTTCTTTTATTTTAATTTTCAGTCACATGGCGTACAATATTCTAACAATATAAATAATATTGAATTAAAATAATATACTTGTATGGAACACTAATGACCAAGTTGTTGAAGTAGGTGAAAGTATATAGCAAAATAATATTTGTTTCGGAAAATACTTATTGGGTTAACAAAAGTTATAGAAAAGTTTTATCGAAGTTAAAATAATAATTAAACAAATTTAATTATATGATACTTTGAAATTAATGGAACTGTGAAATCCCTCGATTATTTTTTGAATAAGACTGTCCGATGAATTCTTTAAGTAATGGTTAATATTTCAAGACTTTAAACACTCTTAGGGGTTAAATATTGTACATAATACATCCACAATAATTTCTTGTATCATAATCCGAATGACATATGTGGTTGATTTTATTTCATACAATTATGATACAAATTCTAGTATTTTTTTTAAAAAAACCACAATAAATGCTCAAGTACAACTGCGCTAAACGTGTTTTTATGTATCATAATAATTACTTTTATATCTTGTAAATTAAACCTATATAGGTACGCTAGTACATAAAGTTAGGTATGTAGGTTCGGTAGTATTTAATTTAAAAACTATTGGATGGATTAAATTGGACTATAAATTTGGAAAGTGACTCTCAAAGGACGACACAACTAATAAATTCGAGTATACGCACCTATGTCTTGAATTAGATTTGACGAAACAGATCTTTTAAAAGAAAACAATTAAAAGAAAATACCGGTGATATTAAGCAAATATTACCAAAGGTATACCTAAAGATTCGTATGCCGATATTACAAAATTGTGTATGATAAAATCAGAAGTTTGGAAACATGTCAAAAGACTTCAACCGACTATTAATATACGAGTTCGTGTACAAGGCGACCAGAATGTAAAAGAATTAATATACTCTGCTTAAAATCGGTGAAGGATGTGTATCCTACTTTTAAAAATGTCTATGTTCATTTTACCAATAGCTTGAGAAATTTCGTCTGATCTGTCGATCACCTTATTGACAGTCAAGGTATCGTTTACAAATTGATCAAATAGTAGGTATCTATTTCATTTCAATTATAAAGATATATCAAATATTGTATCCTTAATAATGAATAGAGACGATGCTCTATTAAAATGTAACACTATTTTCCAAACATTATTTGATTAATTTATATTTTATTATTTAAAAACATTGACTGCCCTAAGATTACATTACATAAATCTTAAATTAGAATACGTAGGTACTACGTATACAATAACTATGACGGTTAACCATTAAAATTATTTAGCAGACGTATCGTTTTGAACCCTTTGGGTGAGTTAGTTAACTAAGATCACAATGTTTACGAATAATTATGTTAATTCATTACTGGATGGCTGAATCAAAATAGGTAGATTAAACAATACGGTTTTCAATCAAAAAGATAATTTAAAACCTAGTTGTATCACAATTTTATTTTTTTATTTTTAATCTATTTCAACCTATAATATCGATCTCTAGAGTAAAATATAAATGCGTTCATAACGAAA
Source organism: Nasonovia ribisnigri (assembly GCA_027563435.1). NCBI lineage: Eukaryota > Metazoa > Arthropoda > Insecta > Hemiptera > Aphididae > Nasonovia > Nasonovia ribisnigri. The sequence continues at coordinate 13,676 of JANEHU010001811.1, forward strand.
GGTTTGGATCTCGAAATTAAAGACAACGTCTGTGGGGACTCCAAGACGAACGATTCAAGATATTCGGAAAACTTCTCAAAAATTGTTTCACATTTAATCGAGGGAATTTAAGCCCCCGAACGCCATTTGATTAATTGATTAAAAAATATTTACTCAAAATGCAATGTAAATTATAAATATACTTATAAGTAGGTACCTGCAAATGAAAACTCAACTTTTACTTAACATTTTTTAATTTTTCATACATTTTCCTGATATTATATACCTATAGTTTTAAAGACCCATATAGATCTTTTAAATATTTTTGTATTTTTTTTTTTACTGACGAGTAGGTAATACTTTCTTGAAATAAAATGTTATTATTTGAAATTAACTATTTTGGTAAAAATATATATTCTTTTGTAGTTAAAGTTGTACTTAATATTAATATATAGAAAAATAGAAAATAAATTTACTATTGTTATAATATAATCTTATAATTATATCATAATGACAACGTATATCATTAATAAAAAAGGGAACTTCATATTCATCAATATAATTAATGATTACGGTTGAATACTTGAATACATAATTATCATATGTTTATCATAGTAATAGTAATTAAACTCTTTATTTACTCCATACACTACCAAATTTACTATATTTATCAAGCGTATTAATTATATATTTATAAATAAATAATATCATTGACATTAGCTGGGTTACATCTACATCTACAAATCAACTGAACGATATAATGAAATAACCTTTTTAAAATTATACCGAATTTCCGTTTTTTAATAAAAAATTTTTCCAAATATTGTTTTATTATTATTGGCACTGCTATAATTATTATTGTCACCAAGTAATTATTTTGTTTTTCATATAAAAAATGTTTGGTCATTAATTTTAGGGATATTTTCTTTAAACTATATGGTTACACTGATTCTGTTTTATTATCAATCTTTGTGTAATCATAATATTATTTATTTAATTTTATCAAATTTATGTTTTTCTCTCGCAATTTTATCTCTTAAAGGAGCAGATTGAGTGACAATAATTTTCAAAAACGAATTTTGAAGGTGTCAACTATATTGTACACTTTACCCTGCATAGTACATATCATCTTTCGAAAATCAAGTTCTGAAATTGATTGTTAAAATGAAAAATAATAATTCTACATATTAATAATACAATTCTATAATAGTAACACTGTCAAAAAGTTTAATCAAATCGTAATAGAAACACCGAATATGGTTGTAATATCAGAATACATTATAGGTAATGATATAAAAATAAGTTTTAATAAAGTAAAAGCCTACTTACACCTACTTACTAATCGAACTGCATGTATAAATTCTAAATTGTATACAATTATTGTATAATAGGTACCAGGTACCTACCTATTATTTTAATATTTATTTTGAATTAATTACAGAGTTTATAAGTCTTATATTTATAGAATATTAGTACAATAATGTACACTAATAAATGTAAAATCTATGTATACAACGTAAACAACATATATTTACAATATTGTTACTGTAAATAATTTATGCAGTATTAAAGTTTCAACATTTCTATTTATTATTCATATTATTAATGAATGCGTCACTAACATAACGTTGAAAATTCTTGACGTAAATAACTAATAAGAATATCAAAATCTTTCAAATTAAATTTTGTACTAATCTACCGTAAACAGAATTTATAATTATAATTAAAATATATAAAAAACATTCCAAATTTTAGAATAGATCATTAGTGAATTCAATACAACTAGTAAATCAGGTCTAGTCAGTCACATGTTGATGATTACTAAACATGTATCCATTACTCACTACTACATTGGTGAAGATCAAACTTCGACAACCAAGGTATAATTCCATAATGCCATGATGCTCATACATATGTATTTAATTCAAACTTGGTTGCACTGCTTATATATCTGTGCTTATATATTATAACGATAATGCACATTTTAGCAAGTTTTTGTCTTAAGTCATTGGTAAACAATTAATTAATTACGATATATCCATTTACAGTTTAATTATAACATAGAAAAACATATCATAATATACAAATCGACCACATTTTACATAATGTCTAAGATAATTCATTAAAAATAAAAAATAATCAATCGATTAGACATAACTCGATAATATTATTCATCTGTGTGGAAGTATTTAGATAGGTATCTGGTAAATGTATAGAAAAATTAAAGTTGTGTTTTGGAGGTGTGATATAGTTTTTTATAAATATGATGGGCAATATACACTTAATTAACAAGTCATATATATAGACAATCGCAATATAATTTAAATAGTAAATTCTAAATTACTGATAATATAGAAAATATACATCAATACATAATAATAAAATAGTTATGACCCTAAATATACAACTAATTATAGGTATATTAAATCTCTAACAGAGTTTACGTAATCATTCTCAAAAAATATTAAATATGAACATATATTTTTTTTTTAAACCTTTAAAATGCAAAAAAATAAAACACGATCCATATCTAAACAATTTTTAGTCAACTTACATACCATTGTATGGCTTCTATGAGAGACTTCTCAATTTTATATCAGTATCAAAGCGCAGTGAGGCCCAACCCGTGGCGCTTCAAAGCCTTAGTGCTGTGACACTTGGACAATTGCAACAAAATATTTCAAAAAAAAAATATAATTATTTCAAAGATATAAAAATGATCTTTTTTTTATTAATGCAAGTAGGTACTTATTTAATATAGGTCGTGGCACTCATCAACACAACATTATATTATTGTGGCCCACCGAAGAAAAAAAGTTGGATACCACTATTTTAGTTCAAAGATTACGAGTGTCCTAATTTTGAAATGGGTCGAAATCAATTCACTAATAATATTCTACACATTTTGTTAATTTTTTGTAATTGAATTATTCGTATTTTAACAATTGTGAGCTATTTTAGACCTATTTGACATATAATGCTCCGTAGATACTAATGCTTAATTTATGGCATTCTATTAACAATCATATCGACCGCGACACCAAATTTGAAAACAATAATTTTTAATCAAAAATGATTATATAAACATCATTATACTATAATTAATAGTATTACGAAATTAGATAATATTAATTTTATTGTATAATATTTATGTATCTATTATGAAAATAAAAAATGTTTTGTAAGCAATATATCGGGCTCAAAGTACCAAAAACGTATAAAAAATATGTTGATATTGAATGGATATGAGAAATGTTCCAGAAAAATGATGAAGTTTTGTGTTAAAAATGAATAACTTATGTTTTCATAAAACAAGGGATATACTAACATTTGTAAATATATCACATAATATAATACTGTCATAAATTATAATAAATTATCTGTCAGCAACAAATTTTCGGATACAAAATGAATATTTAAAAGCATACCCAACCCTAAAATTTACAATTATTCAAAAATTCAATTCCAACAAACACTATAACCATCCACATATGTCATTTTAACTAATCTAATTTAAACTCGTGTTTAATTATCTCCATACTTATCTAAGAGTATAAAATATTAAATAATCGAACGTAAAGTTGAAAAAATATAAAATATTTAATAATAATTCAGCTACACTAGACAATGTTTAACGTATGTACCTAAGTGTAACAATATTTATCTAGAAATCGTTACACCGGTAGATAATTATCCATTCCCACAGTTTTAAAAAATAACTGAATTAATCTATGTAGCCATGGCCTCACAATAATACCTAGTATATGGTACGATTTCCGAATTTAACCAAAAGTCTCGGGGACGCACGGATATCTAAATCAAACAATTGTTTGTAAACGAATACATTTTTTGTTTTCCCTCAAAATGTAAAATTTTTTAAAAAGATATTAAATGCCTAATAAAAAATCCAGTGATTTGTATGATTCTTAAAAAGGAAAAATATTTATTTATAGTACTCCGCCATGAATTTTATACACCCTGCAACTGTGTTGTATTATCGTTTACTAATTCATCCTAATATTTTTAAATTATTGAAATGTATTGTGTATAATTTTAAAAAACCACCGTATTCTAGTTTATTTATAGAAACATAATACCTGCAGTGACGCACTGGACTGGTTAATAGGGTTCGGTTTTGCAATATAGTACTAAATTCCGGTCGGTAGACCGTACTATTATAGACTATAGTAATATCCTATATACTCTATATCCTTTTAAGTTTTAACCGCCTAGAATAGGTTGAACGATGTAATGAATGCTGAAAATCCATTGTAATGAGATTACAATTAAGTATCTACTCTCATAGTATTTACTATACTCACTGAAATATAGTAAAATATTTTACAATCAGAAAGTTGTAAAAAGTATTTTTAAGAAGAAAGTTTATATTAAATTAATTAATTACGTCTCAAATTCCACATATTTTAAAATCTGAGCGGCACAAGTCTTATGATGATGTATTTTTTTTTCTGCTAACACTTTCTCGAGTAAACTAAAACCTCAACAATTTTATGACAGCGCCTCCATTGTACATTGAAAATTTAATCCAACGATTGTATTTTTTTAGATTTTTTTTTTAAATTTTCAATAAATGTTTGTTAAAATTATGAATTACCACAAATGAATTACAAAATGTAACAAAGCCGTGTTTTTTTATAAGATCTATATAAATGTTGATTAAGTCAAGCTTTATTGCTTTTTCTATTGAACAATATTGTTGTGTTCAAATAATAAAACAAGTCATTATAATGCATTATAGAGAATAGAATATATATATAAATAAGAGGAGAATCATTCAAACCAATATATCACAAGGTTTCATTATAAATCTAAAATTTCCTCGAATACCAACATTTATTTATTTCTAAGTGAAAATAGCATAATTAATAAGTGTTTTTAATTATTAGACACACAAAATCGATTTACCACATGTCTAATATTTCTTTTTCAACGGACATAACAACCAAATGGTGTTTGTTTAATGACCCAAATACGGTCAGAAAACTTCGGTTGAGAGTAATTTTGCTACAGGCAAAATACAAGAGTTTCCAAGTGTTCTAATTAATTTGAAGCTGATTAAACTCTTAGGTTTCTCCAACATTTTAATTTTGGAACTTATTATTTGTATTTTTTATTACATGCATTTTAATCATATCTATAGACTAATAATATTTTTAACAGCATAATAACTGTGTATATTAGATTAGATTATAGGTTATTAGATTTAAAATTGGAGCAAATGTATTGGTTTTACGCATATTTTTTTTAGTAACGTGAAATTGATACTTTTGACCCCTCTCCCCACCCTTCTCAAAGTAAGAACTAGATCTAATTTGCTGCCAAAAACTTCCTTTCGAAGATAGGAGTTTTTTGTCTATTATAAAAAGTATCTTCAGATAATTAAAAATAAAAATATTCTTATTTTATTTCTAATAAAAAATATTATTAGGTTAGTTATAATATCGAGCTGCAAGATTATCTGTACCTATATTTAATTTAAGTTTAAATAAATAAATTAACATTAATTAACAATTAATAAAAACCGTTGTTCAATAGATTTTTTAGAAATATTAATTTATATAAATATAGAAACTTTGATATTCTTAGTACCTATTTATGATATCCCAATACAAAATACTATGTAACTACATTTTTTTTTAATAATTATTTACATAAAAAATTTCCTACTAAAAAAATAATTTTTAATATTATAAATTCGTTATTTATATATTAATTATATTTTATTTCAAATAAATTGCAAGAAATATAGAGGACCCGAATGATTTTACAGATTTCGGTTGAAATTAAAAAATAGTTTTAATATTATAATCATTACTATAGAATTACGCCCGTACAATAGATAATTTAATACTAACTTTTTTGAAAACTTTAAAGAAACAATAAATGGTATACATTTCATGGGTCATTAGTGATTTCATAAAGTTATTTACAGAATATAAAATAGCTACATTTCGAACGAAATTTTATTTTACTTTTATAGTTTTATACTTCACTAAATTTACTATAAGTTATTTATTTAAGTATATAATATTTTGATAAAATATTTGATTCTCCTATAAAAATAAATACATTATTCAGTATATTTAATGTTATTCCCAAACTAGCGTATCTGAACTAAAGTAATTGTGTAGTTGAGACGATTTTGATTTGTCTACATATCAAATAGTAGGTCTGATGATAGGTCCTTATAGTAGGTCCTTTACATGCTTAAACACTAATAACACTAATCCTAAGAAGTTTGATGCAGTTACTCCATACTATAAATATATAATACTCCAAACAAGCATGAATGATTAAATTTAAATTCAAAACAGCACTCTACCATAATATATGGCAAATTCGAATGAAAGGTAGTTTTTTTATACATTTTCTCAGTTCTCGATCAAAATGCTTTCAAACAATAACTTTTTTGCACAACGGATATTATGTACAACTCAAGACGATTCGTAAACTTTTGTTTACATAGAACCACAGTTTTAAACAAACTTCTATAATATAACTTACTTATAATGTAAAAAAAGAAATTCTTAATCTGACTTCAAATTCGTAAAATAATTTTTAGCATTAACACGTTGATTAAATATAATATTATGTGCATTGCAATATGGTTTACTTAAACTACGTAAAACGATCCATTATGTTGAAATGTTTAATATATTTTAATTTATATTTTGTTACCATGTCCATGTGTATCTAACCATTTAGGTACTAATAAATATTAAAGTGTAACCAATAACCACAATTAATTAAATACGTATTAAAAATAAATATATTCAATTGGGATGTAATAAACTTTAATTTATAAGGTTCATCCAATAAATTATCTACAAAAAAAAAATGTTCTGATGTACCTAAACGGGTTTTTTTTTTTTTTAAGTTTGTTTCATACAAATGAATTTACTAATCAATTTATTAAAATTATTGCTTGTAGGTAAGTATTCAAATTTTTTTGAACAATAAATAAATATATATGGTAGAAAAAAATTATTTAGGTACACTTAATATTACAAGTCTCAAAATTGTAGTTTGAACTTTGAATATATTATTGTTATTAAACGTAGGTACAGAGTTATGAAAGTCCGGCGTCAAGAATATCGTCTACGAGCACGTGTTTAAAATTTCGTAGTAATCTATTATCGTTAAAAAAATTAGAGTAACGATCAAACACCATAATAACGGTGATAATCATATATAATACGAGTTGAAAAGTGTGAAAAAAAATGTATAAATAAATGTGGAAAAAAATACGTACTTGGTGGTGGCACTCTATGTGTAGACGAAAAACAACTCGCATTCGAAGGGAAGACGATCGTGACCGGTCCGGCGGCGGCGGATGAACACGCGGCCAGATCACACGGTAGCCAGGCGGCACATGAATCGGCCGAAAAGCAGGAGACGGCGGTGACGTATGAACGCGTCCCCCGGTGGCGGCGGCGACGGTTACTTTGGGTCATGACGACCAGAGGGCGTCCGAGGTGGGGAGGAGGATCGATCCTGAATCTGACAAGAGGTTTTGCCAGGAGTAAACCGTTTGCCGCCCTGTCGTCGCCGCCAGCTCTGCCCCTCACCGGAGCCACTACTACACCAGTGCATCCCGTGTAATTGTGTATCGGACTCTAGTCGGTGTGTGTGCATTATTATAGGTGTGCGAATGTGTGGGGCGTAAGACTATAGTGCATTATTCGCCAAGACAATATGGTATCCGTGACGTCAAAATCTAACCCCGGGGAAAAAAATAATAAAAATGTTTCGAATAAATTCCGTTGTTGTGTGTGCGCGCAAAGGCCGAGGGAAAACGATACTAGTAATGGATAGCAGCAGACGGACGCAAGTGTGTGAGCTTCTATGTGGATATATACATATATATAATACGAAACCCATAACAATATATATATATTATATATATATGTACATATATAGCCGACTTGCTGACTCTCCCGAGAAGTTGGGGGAAAAGTGCGAGAGTGAAGGCGCCGCGACGGGTGTTTTTCTTCTGTACAATAAATATATATACTATGGGTACCTATACAGTTTCAAGTTTGATCCTTCTGGACAGGAATCCATCCGATATCATATACGATTTGAACTTTTAAAGTATATAATATAATAATATAAAGTCTTTGCATTGACATATTGCCGCGGGTGACGTGAGTTGCACTTGACGGGAAAGACATGAATAGTGGATATTCGGTTAATTCAAATCTGCATTATATACATACTTGTCATCAATTAAAAATCATAAACGTTATAGCCCAGAAAACAAAACTATTTGTTTAAATACTTCAACGATTATGATCGAAAACTTTTTGTACACTATAAAACAAAAATAATTAATACAAATTAATAACTCAATTGCTCAAAAAATCAAAAAATACCTACCTAATATATTTTTTTAAGCTTTAAATTAAAACTATAACAGTATTATATGTTATGCATTTCAAAAAACGACTTTTAGTTTAAAAAAATTCTCAAGAAAACGTTAAGACAAAACGTCGGTTACCCAACAGAAAATATTTGAATCATTTTTTTATTAATATTAAATTATTATATTATTCAAGTATAAAATATTAAATAGGGTAGGTATTCAGCACAACCATAATGAATGGAATAGCCTAGGTGAGCCTTTCTCGTCATTATATGGTCTTAGAAAACAGCCAAACACAATATAAGTTGTCCTTATTGGACACATACTACAACTCTTCAAAATGCTTTTTTTTATTTATCAATATAGTAAATTATAATAATTTTATCATTGAATTTCTTTGAACTTAAATTGTACAGTGTGGCTATCCTGTTTGGTACTTATAGGAAATAAATAATTTCGTATATTCGTCACATGTACCTATGAGATAGAAACAAATCATTGTAAATAAAAATCTTAAACATTTAGATCATAACAAATATACCATTAAAAAACAATGTTTAAATCATTTCACTTTGTTCAAAATTAAAATAATTGTTGAAAAAATACCTACATAAATAAATACATTGTATTATTCAAGTGAATAACTTGTCTTTTGAAAACTCTTGAAAATAAAATGTGATACAAAAAAACTGTGTTTACAGAACAATAAAAAAAAAACTATACAATATTTTAAACCCTATATTATATATTATAAATTCGTTACTTTAAATGTATCATAGTCTACACGAAAACATTTTTTTACGTATCCAGTTATATTAATAAGTAGTTTAATAATTTATTTCCTATAATATGTGTAATGCGTTACTTAATAATGTATTATTTATATAGTTCTGAAGCTTAGAAATAGTTGCCTACTAGAATTATATGTGACAATCATTAATTATGAAATATATATTTATATTTTTTATAATTTAATTATATACCTAAGTCGATATGAATAAATTATCAGGTAATTGAAGTATGACAAATTTTTACTAATGATATTATAAAGTCAACGAAAAATTAAAAAAGTCCGTTCAAAATATTTTAATCAAAGAATATCATGAAGTGTAAGTTACACAGCGTCAAGAGGACAGATGTACTAGAGTCCATATTATAGGCTCATGTCGCTTATGATTATTCTTGTGTCAACGTAATTTAAAAATATTTATGAAGGAGAATTTGGCTCATAACACGTGCACAAAGTATAGTAAACAATTTAAAATTCTATGTGAAATGAGAATATAAAATTATACAATATTAAGACACGAGTACACAACGTGCTTTTAAATATTTTAATGTTTGACTGACATTACCCTGTGATGCCTCAAGTTAGGTAGGTTAACCTTACTTTACCTTTACTTGTAGCTAACCTACAATTAATATTTACATTTAGCCCATGGGATGCAACAATAGTGCCCATCTATATTATTATGATTATCGTCAGTTAATTTGATAAAATTGGAATAGAAACTAATAAACTATTATATCAACTTTATACATCCACGTTTAATTTGAATTAATTTTGTTGGTTAACATGCTCATAATAGTCTAATATTACCATATTACCTATAACTACAAATTTCTCAATGTAACCTCCCCCCATATCTAAAAAATGTATTAATTTTAATTAAAAAGCACTACCTAAGTTGAATGAATCGTATTATAGATAAATGTGTGAAATATAATTAAATAAATTTGGTTATAAGTTGGCATACGACCCTTAAAAAAATGTCGTTAAACAAAATAATGTTGTTAAATGAAAGTGCATTATACGGAAGATTCACTGTGTAGGAATAATAGTAATTTTCTAATACGCGTGTTTCAAACTCCTTATGATCAGTGATATTATATTACATTTATATCTATTTAGTATTCTTCAACTTGTTATTTGTTTCACATAATCAGATATTCTTCCACCCCATAACCAAAAATCTACATACACAATAGTACACGACTTAGTTTTGATAAAACAAACTTTAACATTATTTTATGCATTTCGTATTGTAAAACTATCTATTTTCAGTCTTAACATTACAACTAACATGTAGGTACCTTATATAATTATGCACAGTGTGCATTGCACACTCAATCAAAACGGAAAACAGTGATACGTTATTGAATATAGGTAGGTACCTAGCAAAATTGTTTCAAAACAGTCTTCTCGAATACACAATTATGTGTGATGAACACGTAATAATTATAAATTATAAATGTCTATGCTAAATATAATGGTATAAGCTATAAGATATGGCTATAACTTGAAAAGCGGCTATATTATTATAATGCATTAATGCGTATTGCATTTTACATATCATCAGAATTGTATTTTATCCATCCGCGATAGGTGGTGATCAATAATCTATTATGTCTATAATATCTATTTTATCTCCCATAGTTGTTCATCCAGTATAGACTATATTATTATAGGTATTAAAATATGGAAAAAAATCTGTACGTGAAACAAATAAAATTATATTCAAACGGCGAGTACGAGTATAGGTACTATTTACCATCATTCATCACCGATCACTCAAACACAATATACGGTCAGCAAAATACATCGTAATAATTCGTTGGTATTATATAATAAATCCATGGTATTAGGCGGGTACTCATTATTTCTATTATATTGGAGATTATTCAGTAAGCATATATATTATATATGTTTATGATATAGGTAATATATATATATATGATCGGTTAACCTCAATGACACTTTTGAACCGAACCGTGTACGGCGCGTGTTCCTCTTCCAACCCATTTGCATCCCTATATATTGCCTACCTATATTAAATTTCAAACATTAAAGTAATCGAAGTTTGTGGTTAACGGTTTTTTCTACCTATTACTTACTTATTGTGTTCATAACATAATTTCACGACAGATCATAAGATAATCATAATATGTATTATGTATAAATAATGAGGTCATTAAATGTTAAAACTATTAAATATCATCACGTATAAAATAATACTGGATTAAATGCATAACGAGATGTTGGATGAATAATATTTTTACTTTTAACTTACAGAGAACATTACACTAATATTGTTTTCATAATTTCCCTCGTTTGAGCATCATATTTCTACGACATACGTATGGCTAGTAGTATCTACTGCTAGTATGGGTATAGTACCTACTAAATACCACGTTCCATAATAAATTAATTTTTCATACCAAGGACGTGCTTAGGAATTTCAAATAAGGAGTAAAAATAGTATCTTAAATCAAGCCATAGGTAGTCATATTCTGATATATTTTTTATAGTTTATGGACCAACGGAATATTTAGTTTTTAATTTTTATCTATCCATCACTCAAAAAGTATCATAAATCTTGTTCTGCAATATTTCACGAGTAAGACTCGTAAAGGTATATATTATTATCATTTGAAAATAATATACTTTATAACATAAAATAGTTCCTGTAATTTTCTGGATTACTTTTTAATATTACTAATAAATTAATATTAAAACAATAACAATAAGTTAAGAATTTAGGCGTGATTAAAATGATTTCCTTTTTGTTGTTTTTTTAATCGTGCATAACTTATTTATTTAAAACGCATTTGATGAAAAATAAAGATAATCTTAGAAAAAAATATAAAAAGTAATGACTAAGTAATGAGTATATTTTCTATATTTGATAACCTAACCTTGATATACTACCCCCCCCCCCCCACAATGGTAGACAATAAAAGGCACTTAGTAAAAATAGAACATTGTTAATTTTAAAATGGTACAATTTTTTTTATGAAATTTTAATTGGTTATCATGGTCTTTAATAGTTTAATATTTGTAATTTAATAATACGTTGAAAATCACTAATCAACTAATCAAGTGTTTAATTCGTAAATTGCCTAGACATTATACAAAACGATGAATTATACATTAGATAGGCAACCTATTTTCTATTCAAAGTTCAAACTGCTAATAACTTTGATGTGACTGTTCACATAAGCAAATAGTTGTCAATCAACTAATTATCGTCCGTTGGTTTCAACTTTAATAGAGACAATATTGTTCGATATCTTAATGACATATAATCAAAATTAGTCATAAACTAATTTCATTATTAAAAATATTACTATAATGTGCTTCATTCATAATAAAATTGACTGTATTAATTATTTTTTTTTTGTATAATTACTGTGCGTTATAATTGAAAGTTGAAACTATTAAATCAAATAAAAATAATTAGGACTGCTTTGGATACAAAACACATTTTTACATTATTTACTATTTAGGATTTATTACAGTAAATAGAACTAACTGTATAGATAACGTTTTAAGTAATTATATTATGTGGGACATCTCACGAATATTTACTAATTTAAAGAGATGGGATAATGAAGTTTTCACCACACCACCAGTTTAAATTAGTAGGTACCTAAATATTCGAGAGAAACCGTCTTTATGATGTACCTACATAATATAATTATTATAAAATACTGAATATTATTTATACTCACAATTATTATTATACCAAACTACGGAATGCTTAAATAAAATAAATTATAGGTACATGTCATAATAATCAGACAAATCCAAAATGTAATTTAGACAGGTTATAATAATATAAGTAGAAAATGCTCCTTTAATCATATAATACAAATCTTTTGTGGAAAAAAATTGATTCGAGTGATCGATATACGTATACTGTATTATAATATATTATATATTTAGCGTACAATATTATAATGCGTATGTACAAGAAAATAAGTTTAATGAAAAAAAAATCTTGTTAATATCTTTATTCATTATTTAAAAATACAATATCTAGCTTAACTACATAATGTATGTATTTTGTTAAATCAAAATTATAAAATAAATTAAGTAGGTAGGTAGTTTCAAGTTCAAAAAAATATACATAATAGTTACGCTATTCTTCGTTGGATGGCTACTTTTTTTTATGAGGTACAGGAATATTATGTTCTGATATTTAACTTTTAAAGTGTTTATTATTGCACTTTAAGAGCGATTTTGAGACGGATTTATAGTATAAGTATTTATAAAAGAAGAAAAGCTAACTTAGAACTAATTATTTGTTAAATTATATAGTTTTTAATAGAAATTAATAATATGCCTAACTATTGGTATGTTCAACAGAATTAAATTCTTTGTACAAATATGTTGGTGGTTTTGATAAATAACTACCTAGTAATCTTTTAGTTGAAATTCCAAACACACTTTCACCATCGTCTGTGAAACTAAAGTTAACTTCTAGATCGATAAAGCACCAATACACCATATAAAACTTTTGTTATATGTTTACTTCTATAAATGTATTTTATGAAAAAATACAACATCCGCAATCAATAAGTATAGTAGTAAAGGACTTTATCAAAATATATAGTATTTTATTGCTTATATTTTATTTAAGAAATATATAGTAGTAATAATAAATACGTTTATAAATATGCCCGCGAAGTCCCAATATTTGTATATTTATCGTATGTATTATATTATTATATATTCAACAGTTCAGCCAACTGTTTCATTATTTAGTTTTAAATTTAAATTAAATCAAAATGAAATCAAAAAAAATCAAAAAAAAATTTAACTTAAACATTGAAATATAAATTACAATATTTAAGTCAATTTCATTTTAGCCAATTTGTATTCATTTTGCTTAAAAATGTCTAGTCATATTAGGTACTCGTTTAAATATCGATTTTAGTATAATAACATGGAAGGCGTCTAAATGTATAGGATCTATTGTGCTCCTTTCTCATTATTATGTAGACATGTAATACATATTCTATTCGTATTAGTATTATAGTGTTTGCATTTTGCAATGTACTAAGTTATTCATAGCAATACTGTCAAACTAATGTCATACAATAGAAACACAAAGTATATTTCACAGAACAATCATAAATAGAAAAATTATGATGGAACAAAGAGTTTAATTTAAAAATTGATACAACGTTACGTGTTTTAAAGTTATGTTTGAAAGCTGATAAAATATTATAAATGTTTATTTTTGATTTATCATATAGAAAATGTAAAAAAAAATGTTATATGTAAAATCACAATGAGTTTAAAAAAAACAACTGATTTCCTCCTCACAACACTCATGGCATGTACCTAACTATTATCATTCTATAACTCATTATACATTTGTTTATTGTGACGGTAGTATAAGTACTGAATTTTTTTATTATAATAAAAAAATAAAGATATTCATTTAATTTTGATTATGCTTAAAAATAAGAAAATTAGGAAAAATAAAAAAATATTTCATTTTTTACAACATGACAGTATTCCGATTTTTAATACCTATCATATTTTATTTTCTTACATTGAAATGGCTTACATTATTTTATTTCGTTTATTCAACAAAAATAAATTATTAAAAATATACATTCATAAATAATAAACATAATATATAATTTGTTTTATAAAATATTTGCATAAAATACAAATAATGTTAACAACAACACTTAAACTTAACTTTATAGTTAGAACTGAGTACTTACCTAAAACGTATCATAACTATTTTAACTATACATTCATAAAATCTAAATTACTGTATTCGTTTATATTTACTCCACACATGAATAATTTTGTATGAATCGAAAATCATAAGTCCTAATTTGAATTGGTTTTTAAAATGCTGATGACTAATTTAAACAAAGTCTGACAAACCATCAAATTCACACCTATAAACTGACGCACCTATATACAAAGTTTTGTCCTTATATATTTTCAAGGTTTCTGCATTTATTAATATTCATGTACTAAATTATAAAGTATTGTCATATGAGTACAATATAAGATCAATACCGAATATTCCATATCTTCCGGAAGATACAAATATTTGAATCATTCACTAAAATACTTACAGATCACCAGAAAACCACCGTCCACAAACCTTTATTATGTAGTAGTAGGACATTTAATATTTTTTGATATTTAAAACAGCAAACGATATTACCCAATGCCCAATACTAATAAACATTTCTATTATCAGTTTTATTTTTTGGTTCGAACAGACGTTAAGAACGACAGTAACAATATATTTGCACATCATATTTTTATGTTTTTTTATAATACCCTGTTAAAAAATTAAACCTATTACCTACTTTTATTTGTTATTGATATACTTATAATTTTATATATTTAGTAATATTGACTCTGCTTCTATGGTACAGGCACAATTTATCTTTTAAAATTAAATACATTTTGTATAATTTATAGTTATTATTATTAAGCTTTCTTTTCGAAACATCTTTAAAAAAATATAAAAAAAAGTTTACTTCAGATCTAATGCATTAACACCCTTCTATCACGTCACCCCAAAAATGTAAAAGAAAATCTTACATGCGGGAAAATAAATCATTTGATGTAACGAGAAAAAATATTATAGACACACGATCTCTATTGACATCCAAAATACAAGTTGTTTTACCTCAATCATAAAACTCGTCACAAGTACAAATAGATTCTTGTTATTATTAATCGAACTAAATTCCGAATAATTTTAAAAAGAAAACTTTTAACTTTAAAAAATAATACATTATTCTGCAGTGTAAACGTTTCATTTCGTAATAACCAAGACTTAATTTTTTGTGTCATAATTCATAATTAATTCAAATCATATGTATACTATATGTACTAGGTTTTATCTTAGAGAATAGATATTAAACCTGATGTTATAATTATTAATCATGTATATCTTTAAAAGTTAAAACTACGAAATGAACGTATATATTTTGTAATAAGATGTTTCAACTAGTAACTCAGTATGATAATCGATGGTTAAATGTGTTGAAAGCCGACTCACAAGTATAACAAAGGAAGAAGTCAAAGATTCGGATGCAGATGTAAATAATAGTAGACTCGATGTAATGCTACGAATGCATATCATCAAAAAGTTGTTTGTTTTAAAAAATTATGAATTTCAAATTGAAATATTATCATTGGTATAAAAATATCATGAGCACAACCGGCTTTGTATTATCCAGTATTCCAGCATATAAGTATAAGGTTAGTATAAAGTTAAGTATAGAGTAATTTTATCCTGTACAATATGTTCGATTAACATATTTAATCCTCTCCCAACTTAATAAGTTTTTTATTTACATCCTTTTGTAATCAATAATATACATTTTCTCTATCATACTTGGATGAATACTCTAAAAAAGTAATATATTTTATTCATTTTTTATAATGTCATGGTATTGGCACATAAAAATCAGTATACTAATAATTTTATCGTTTTAAGACACTTGGATCACTGCACATATGTTTTTGGAAACTAGTAGAGTAATAACAAAAAATAGTAATAAATATTTTTTATAAGCAATATAAATTGTAAAATTTAGATAAAATATTTATTCTATTAAAATATTATTTCTTAATTTTTTTCAGGCCTGTGCGCGAGTTCACAGATAACATAAATTATACAGTTTTATAGTTTTGAATGTACATAAAAATAAAATATGAAGTGAGCATGAATAAATAATAATACAGCACTGTAGGTGATAGTTTGGCTCATTAATTTCAAAATTCCTACTAAATCCCTATAGTAGCTGTACTGAAGCATAAAGGGATGAACACGGCAGATGAAGTGATAAAAATATAATCTCAAGTGTTTTTATAATCTCTTGGATATTAATTATTAGATGTTCTTATCTTTGTACCTATGTTTATAAGATAATTAACAGCCATATAATTAGTTGTAAATATATGCTGGGTGACGATTAATTAAATTCGGCCATCAAGATTTCCTATCACCTCTATCATTAATGACCCATATGTAAACATGATGGCAGTACACATATACAATTATCTACCTACCGAGCATAATTAATATTAATTTATTTTCCTTTTGTCCTAGTTTTAGGTAGTGTCGCAACTACCGTAGGCGCAGGTGGAGCGACGCTCTCAAATTTGTACACCGCAATATCTATACTTACATATGTTTTACAGTCATTTTTTTTTTCAAATACCTATGGTACAATAAACGTAACCTAAATCCAAAAATATATTTTAACCATGACGGCATGACATTTTAGAAAAGTGTGTATTTCAAAAGTAAATAGTATCCAACGATTATTTTCCTGTAACATTATTGCTAAATAATAATAAAAAAATAAATGTTCATATGAGTTCCATCCGATACCACGCTCGGTCAAGACAAGTACGAAAAAGTTTCTACACCATTATGTAATACATTATGCGTTTTACCGCGGTGCGTTTTACAGACATTTTTCTGGACTTTTTTTTTATTTTTATCTGAGGCTCGTGGCTTACGGAGTTTCTACTGTTAAACTGGAATTTTCAAGCTATGCGTCCAGTATTACCAGAAGCCGTTATCGACCATCAGATAACTGATAACTACGGTACAATATACAATAAAAATATTCTGGACGGCTCACGATAACCACGATTGCCATTGCTGGACAAGACTATTATTCAAAAGATGTGTTTTTAAGGGAGACCTTTGGGAGAGAAGTCACTCGACGCTTATTCCTCCATATTTCGTAACGCAAATATTTACTCAGATCTCGTGTATGCGGACGCCGATTAATTAACGGTAGCACGATCTGGAGAAAGCGGAGGTCGGTGGACACCGTTTTCCCTTGATGCCTGCACCCAACGAAAATATCACGGTTACCAGTTCGAGGTTATACCGTATCACCGTAGGTGAACAACGCGGATGATGGTTGCCACCTCGACCGTGGTATGAATTCGGTAAATATATTGTACGCGGTACACACTAGCCGGCGGCGGGTAATCGAGACAATTTCCGTGTCGTCGTTATATCGTTCATACCTATACTGTCTGGCGGAAACGCAGTCGTCGTCGAAATATTTCTCCGCGTCCGTCGTGTTCGTCGGTTAAACTGTTTTCACGTCGTCGCGGTCGTCCGCTAAAACGGAGTGCGAAGAAACTCCACCGGAACGAGTCTCGTATACAAGTGGTGGTCAAACGGGGGGGGGGGGGGTGAGAAGGATATAACCGTGTTCCCCGCAGCACTTTTTTCAATATTTATGATCTTACAACCATAAAGTATATTAACCACCCAACAATGAAAATCATTTGACCACTACACTGGCTCACACGTAATATTATATTCGCGAGCCTCGCGTTACTTCCGGTCCAACCAAACGAGTCCATTGTTTCCCGTTATATACGAGTCTAGGGTAAAGCGACGGTTTTGTTCCTGTAGCCGACTACAATCAGCTACTGCAGCGGCGGTCGCATAGAGCAGCCCTGGTTTTGTTTTTGCTGCAGTCAACGACAATTTCAGCGTATCACCATAACTATTCCTACACCATGAAACACTTGACGTAGTGCTTCAACAAAATATAATTGAAGAAGAGGAACGCGATGAACAAGTCTTAAGTTTTTCGTTCCTAAAACACGGGAAAAGAAAAAAGTGCATGCTATTATAATATATGCTTATTGTTTGTAGTCAGACTTGGGAAAGAGGCATTTCAAAACCTGCGAATAAACGAATAGGAATATTTAAATTTATTATAATAAATTAAATCAAATATACTATACGTCGAATTTGTAGTCATTAAGATTAAAATTATTAAAATATAATTAACTACCTATTAATATTATCTACCGTGAAGTTTGGCATACATCAATCGTATCAATGAAATCAGTGTAATGCTATTTGCTAATAATCATAAGTATAAACTTTCCATTATATTGCATCAGTTATCCGCACGATCGTACATAATATAATGCAATATAATTTTATAATATCATATTATAAACCTATTAAGTATAATAAAAGCCTCTCGAGAATGAGCGCAACTGTACATGTAGATATATAACTATAACATCATTCAAATAAATTTATTTTATTTTATTGAGTTATATAGGTAGTTTTATTCTATTATGAGAAACCTAAGATTAAAATGTTAAAACTTATTATTTGAGATAACAACTTGTTTATGGAATACTTTCATCATTATTTAAATTTTAAATAAGTATTTTATTTTTAATAAATCATCCAACAATACCTTGATCTTAAATTTAAGTTTAATGACACTACATACACGATGACTGATGAGAGTATTTTTAATCTATAATCTTCATACACCTTGACAATCATTTAGTTAATGTAAAAAACAAATAAATATATGAATATTTCTTGATTATAGTTTACAACTGAAGGACATTGCGTGACAAAAATCATAGTTAAAAATGATGTGATCACTATTATGATTATGCGCTATGAAAATTTGATTGCTTTAATGATAAACTAAATAATAAAAACCGAATATTTAAATATTAAGTTCAACTAATTTACATATACCTATAGATTATATGGTATTATTTTTATACGTGAACATCAATAAAGTTTTTACTTCTTATTGTTCGTATAAGAGTTTAGAAACTGTTGATATATTATACATTTTTTTATATCTCCATAATATTCATTATTAAATTAGTAATTTTACATTTCCTAGTACAGGATTAGAAAAAAACAAGTTTTTATTGGTCTATTGTTATTTTGGAATAGTTTATTTTATTTATTAAAGCGTTTCAATTAGATATAGACTAATAATACCTAAGCAATAACTCTATCCTTGATAAACGCATAACAAAATATAATACATTCCTAAATTATTTCCCTAGTTTTAAATATTAATCTCTTTTAATGATTAAATATTTGAAATGAAAATGATAAATCTCAATTAAAAATGTAAAATAAATAGCTGTGAAAATAAATTCAAATAAAAGTAGGTATGTTGTAAATAAAAATAAATATCATTCTCCATTATAATAATTGCTTAAAATATTTTTAATTGACTGCAAAAATTGTGTTCAAAAACGTGTGAATTAATTGTATAGAGTACTAGAATACTGTCGCTATTCTAAAGATGTTTGATACGTGGACTTATTTAAATTGCATCTGCCATTGAAAAACTAAAAATTCTTTATTCCTGGGTGCATTTAAAAGAAAAGATAAGATATTCATTGTTTACTAGTCGTTAAAAATATTCTCTTTTTGAATAACAAATCATGGAAAATAGTATGGTTGAAGAAGTTGCGCTGTCTAACTAAATTATTAATACCTATCAGCAGAGTCCTAAAGTCCTAAACATTTAAATGTATGTCAATGACAGAAGTCCACATCAAAATATATTTAAGTAAGTACCTGTTTTGCACGATATTCAAATAAAAAATTAATTTACCTAGGTACATTAGAAATCATTTTTGTTATTTATTTTTAAATGTATTATATAAATATTAGATACGATTTAAGACCAACATGAAATAATATTTTTATTCCTAAAATAATTAATCAAAGTAAAAATTAAACGTACTAAAAAAAATATATATTTTATAACTGACAAATAAACAATTGTATATTTGTATATGCATATATGTCATATATTTTGTATATAAACATAACAATTTTACAATTTTGTAGTGTATTAGTTCAATAGTACATTACTACAGCAGTAATATTAATAAATATTAATCTAAAAATTAATGTTTCTTAGTTTGTCTGTCCCTTTGATTTCTATATACTATAAAAACTATTGGACAGTTTTCAATAAAAGTTATACCAATAGAACTTTTAAAACTCGAAGGAAGTAAAGTGTTTATTTTTTTAACCCCTATAGGTTAGGTTAGGGTAGCTCACACATGCATCTAGTTTTTGCTCACGAAAATAAAGTATTCATTTGTTTATTTAAATGATTGCCTGCATTAGTTACAGTTTACATTAAATTTTTTATAGATATATTTAACAAAACAAGAAATCTTAAATTCAAACAAAGGAATAAAATTAATCATTGTAATTGTGTTTGTATTAAATATTTAAGCTGATTCAAAAAAAAGATGGATTCATTTCAACCAGGGCAAAGTTGGGCAAAACGCAGCTATAGTACACTATAAAAATATTAAAATATTATTACCCATTTATAGATAAACCTCTTATGGTTCAATAATAAATTATCTATACCTATATTATTATATAAGATAATTACGAGTTATTTTTATAAATTGTTAACTTTTCTGAGTATATTGTGCAATTTTTATGTGCACAGGGAAAGTTTTACTATAGGAAATTCTTTTCAAAAAAAAACAATTTCCATAAAATATATACAAATGTATTAACGTATATCCTATTATATTTCATACTTATATAATTAAGTTAATAAGAATTGTATTTCTACATTTATTTTACAGTGTAAATAATTCACAAAAGTATAAGTGATAAATCAAAATGTGAGATTTAACGAGTTCGTTGTCTCGTTTTTTTTTACAATATTTTGTAAGTTGGTAGGTACATATGTAAAATGTTACTCGATAGTTTACTAATTTGATACCTGCGTTTCGATATGACACAAAAATAAAATTTAGTTTTTCATATTAATAAACTATTATATAAAGGACACAATAATATTATATAATATTGACTTATTTGAAGATTTATTAAACAAAAGTTTTTGGAGCAGACAATTCTATAGATAACGAACTAAATTTTATTACTTATTGAAATAATAATTTTTGCTTATAACAAAAGAACTCATTTCTCGACTTAATGGATATTTGCGTAGTGCCAAATCACAAACCCGCGACTGTCCATAAATAATCAATCAACGTTTATTCAGAACGAGGAATAACGTTTATTTCATAATTTCTAAAGAGATACCTCGAGAACGTTCTGAAATCCACGTCAACTAAAGTAAATGCACCTATTATAAATTTTACTGATTAAACATATTATTATATTTAAAATGTTTACATTTCTCTTATGAAAATACACGGAAACCTATAGGTTATTGCCTATAATATATGCATGGGCGTACCTATACATAATAATTGTATACCGAGGATTGAACAGATTTACAAAACTCACATAATACAGAATAACAACTACTTAAACAAATTTAGTTAAAATGAAAATAAAGCAATGAATACATTTTTAATTATATAATCGCACAGATGTGTGCAATAAAACATTTTGAAAGTCATCTTGCATTATTATTAATTATTACTATAGAATTAGTCAATAAATTCTCTCAGAACAAATCTAAATTAATTTTAAAAATAGATAGCGTTAATATTCAATTAAGTACCAATTTAAAACTCGATAGATAAATACGTAATAATATGTACAATTGTACAAAAATCAAACATCAAAAAATTGTTTCAATTTTATAAATAAATAATTATTTAGTTGTTTCAACTGAATATTCTATCAGTCTAATCATTGTTTTCTATAAAATATGGATAATATTAATAATATTTGTATACAAGATTTCTTTTAGTTTTTAAATTTTAAATTTTTTTAATGATTTGTTAGTTGGTGATATTATGCCTACGTCTTACATAATTTTAAGTGTCGTTAAAACCACCAAAATAATATTAAACATGGGTAAGATAAAACAAAAAAAATCGAAGATAATAAATATATTATACAATAATTATTATCAAGCGATTTATTGGTTTGGTTTCAAAAACTATAGTCTTTAAAATAAATATTTTCTTTTTTAATTTTGTTTCAAAATTTAAAGCCATTATAATACAATAAACAATATTATTAATTGACCATATAAGTCCAACACGTTGCCAGTCAAAGTAGAATCTCACGTGTTATCCCCACGAAACACAACTAACAATTAAACATCTACTGAAGCAACAAACAAATCTATTCATTTTTTTAACGCCCTATTTTATGTTAACTTATTAAAATAAATGTTATACAAAATAACGTAGATATTAATAATAGGCAACAAACACCGTTATATAGTTAAAACTTCCAAAGTCGTAAAAAAATAAATATTACATATTTTTCGCACTTAATAGTTAATATGTAGACCTAACCATTATTTTGAGTAAGCTTCTGGGAAGTATAAAATTCAAAATGTGTTATCAATATTGTCAGAATAAACTTAAACGCGATTCTAAGCTCAAGTTTATATGCAATTTCTTAGAATAATACGAGAGTTTATGTTCGCTATACAATGTTCTTATTTACTATTTATGCGTTGCACGATTACACTGTCCAGACAACATTACAAAATAATAAAGTTATAGGCGTACTATATTTAAAAAAAATGTCTTTTAAATTTAAAAATAGAAATACTATTTTATTTTTAAATTAATATATGCTTATTAATGATTTTTATTACAGTAACTATATGTAAAACATTAAATACCTAATATAAATTATAGATGAGGAAGGTACCTAAATATTTTCCAAACACACACTATATAATTGCTTCAATCTATAATACATTAAACCAATAACGATATAAAATATAAACTATAAGGTCGGCTGTTCAACACTCAAATAACAGTTTTAAATAATTTATTCTCAGCGTCCGATAATTTGTATGTATCGTCATTTTAATAAAATAATTACTTTAAAATATCATGATGATCGGTGTAAGAACAAATTACACAAAGGCTGTTTTTTTATTAAATCAACTTAAAAATTAAAACTGCCGGTCGATTATTTATATTTAAATACATACACCAATTAACCAGACCTAATTATTTATAAGACACGATAGAATGTCTAAAATACAAACACATTAATCACCCAAATCAGCTAAAAACGGTTTGTGCCATATTATTAGAGATGAGGTTATAGTAGAAACTTCACTGGAACACGACGAATCTTGCATTTACGGTCGATCCAATGAATCGGACCATTTTTAAATCTCCAGCAATCATATGTCATATAAAAATACTCAAATATATAGTTTATCATCCAAATAAACCGCCTTGGGTTATATTTTCTCGTACCATACACTACACACGTATAGCAAAATAGTTTTAAATTCTCAGTTGTCAGCCAGATGGAGGTTTCAATGAAAATAGGTAGATATAAAAAGGATGATTTTTTTTCCATTCATTGTCCAACAAATAGAAATTTTCAACATTTCAAACTTAAAAAAAAAAAAATAAAGGATTACATTTTCTTATGCCCATATTTACATAAAACTAAATTGGTACCACTTTATGGGTTTTAGACAATTTATTCTACGTTTTTATGTCTTATTTATTATATTTTAGTCCTATTTCCACAGAATAAATTAACTTTTTAATATATTCTATAGTTTTTACGCAGACCTCGAGCATTGTTTAAAGCACTCAAACTTTTTTAAACATATCGGACACATATAAAATAAATTATAGTAGATTAGCGATAATTTTAAACTCAAGGAGCACATAATTTAGATACATCTAGATACATCAGTAATAAATGTATTTTATTGAGTTACCAACTAATATTTTTAGAAGTTCCTAACAATGGCAAAAAATAACCGTAATGTTTAAAAATTTGGATACGAAATATACATTTATAACTTAGTTAATTACGTACATGGATACCATTATAATTTATAAGTAATATAAATAATTGTACCTAATTATTTTTAATGTTTGTTTTTATAATGCAGTAATCAAAACAAACCTTGTTGATTGGATGCATAGAGTTTTGCATTAAGAGGACGTAACACGGGCATTTGTTGTCTCCGTCTTACAATTGCGTAACATAGCAAATTTACTCTCAGCAGACCAAGTCTATCTTCGTTAGTTTAAAAATTTTAAAATTTTAAAAATTGAACCATCGTCAAAACTCACACACAAATACAAATAATATTCTTACTATCAAGTTTCGTCATAGGTTTATTCACTCTAATTTTTAAACTAACGAAGCTAGACATGATCTGCTGAGCTCAAATTTGCTATGTTACACACTTGTAAGACGGAGACAACATATACCAGTTTTACATTATCTTAACACTTACTGTACCAGACGTCCATACAGTTACGCATATTCAACATATTATTTTTTGTATACGAAAAGTTTTTATTGTTATATTAATACAATTTTACTTTTAAATTTATTATTTGTCTATATATTTGGCTTAAAGTATATTTAGCTAGCATTTTATAACCATTAGTCGAACTAAAATTAACTTGAACACATTCTATAGTAATGTAGGTACTTGTTTACAATGATTTTAATATTTAAAATTTAAATTTATAAGTAATATAGATCTATAAAAGCAAAACATTTTGTTTTAAAAGTATAAACAAAGTTAAATAATATCACTACTAAAAACAAATAATTTTAAATAGACTAAGTAAGATTGTTCACAAACAACTTTGTGTAGTGAAATTAAATTTGCTTAAAATTATTCCCCGATTGCATTAAATACATAGATTACATTCTAAGGACTATTAACTATCGTCTAATGCAAATTCGCTGTTTTCTATGTGTGTCAGTGAGTATCACCATATTATGATAAATATTATATATTATCGCACTAAACACCTTTTTTAAATGCAATGGGTTAAAATAAAAATGATAATTAATGTATAGTGTGCGGTATTATAATCGTATGATATTAATTATTAATACCTTGTAATAGAAGTTTGTATAAGTATAAGTACATTCGGATTATTTTTTCTACCACATCATAATATATTGTATAATTATTATTGTCGTATACGAGTATGTAACTATTTTAAATTTTTACAGTTTTAAACCAGTGTAAAATTAAATATTACGGTTTTTCCTGCAGTTGAAATAATATATTTTTAATACTTTCAAAATCTCGTTAAACGAATGCTAGTATAGAATTATTTTTTAAGCAACCTGCCACGTATTATTATCTAATCTTTATTATTATTATAATCTTAATTTTGGATACTACATTTTTTCATAAATTAATATAATATAGCCATATTGGATAACTATACAATAATTTTTTCACCACCGTTTATTAATTATTTTGTTAAAACCAGACTAGAAGGTATAATACGTTTCGACGCTTGATCACTTTAATACTCCGAGCCAAGTTTTTACGTATCTATAGGTATACCTACATTAATCGATATAAAATATAAATACTTCGTCAAGTATTTCAATAAACGGTTTTGTTAATAAACTAATACCATACGAACTATTTATTGATTTAATGTTCATAAATCATTACACACTCTTAATAATAAATTTAAATTTTAAGTTATGGACAGTACTACTACTGTGTAATTTATATATAATAAGTCTTCATCTAATGTGTCGTAAGTTATTAGTTGTGTAATTTATTAAGAGTGATTAAAACAATGTTTTTTTGAGTATATATTGGAAAAAAATGTAGTCTAGAACAACATTAATTTATATTTTTCAAATAGAGTCTACTTTGATGTATAATAAATAATAATATATGTTATAGTGCAATATCTTCATACGACTGAATAAAATGCAATATATAATATAATAATATAACATATATCAGTGTGCAGGTCCTGCGGGGAATCCTTATCCAATATTCCGGAGTCGGTTCAATTTTATTAGGGTATCCCGTTTTACGACGACGCGACGATCATATTATGGGATATGATTATTTCATCAAAACATTCTGAAACGAAGATCGGTATGTAGCTGTAGCAACGTAATAATGATCATAAGCCGCCTTGAACATGTACCATATATTATATATTATGTGTGTGTGTGTGTGTGTGTGTGTGTGTGTGTGTGTGTGTGTGTGTGTGTGTGTGTGTGTGTGTGTGTGTGTGTGTGTGTGTAGGGCCGTCCAAAAGCACGGGTTGATTAGGCAGTCAATTTTCTCTCATTTGTTGAAAAAAAAACCGAAAACAAAAATGACCGAAGGTCTACTTGCGTAACCGGCCATTTAAATGTTTTATCTCCGTAAATATACGCTCATAATGCCAGTTTCACTTTCGTGTGATATATTTGTAAAGCACATACGTACGTCCTCCTTTTTTTCACATTTAACGCATATAATACGTTTTGTATATGTTTGTGTGCATGTGTGTGTGTGCGTAGTTTTAAAACAAAAAGTATAATATTTGAATAACTACCATTATAATGTGTAGTTACGTACGTGTGCACTATGCACTGTGTACCTATTACAGTATACCATAAATTAAATACTTATATTATATATATACATAAACACGTTATGTCAATATGCATTCACCTGCGTTCATTTTTTTATTATGTCCCGAGCTGTCCTGGGGACGTTGTATGTACGAAATGAAATATCATATAGGTACTCGTATAATATATCATGCGCAGTGGAGATTGCAGTGTCTAGGAGGATTCAGAGGGTCATTGTAACCAGCGCCCATCCTCCTGCCCCCCCTCTATTTAACAGTCGTCAAAAATTTATAAATTTTAAATTTCAATATTTGCATTGTATCGACTTCTAAGAAAAAATAACGTTAAAATCCGAAATCGAACGTTCCACAGGAATAGGAATCATTTATTAGCTACACCCCTCTCAAAATCGCGATGACACCTGCAAGCAACTCGGTGACATACCTAAACTACAAAAAATATTTATTAATAATTTAAGCTGTTTATAATCTAACCTCTACCCACCATCCACCAACCCGTCCATATTTTCATTTACTTCAACGGCGTAAATGTAACCCCGTCGCCACTGGCAATATATCTATATTATTGAACCTGACCTAACCCATCTTGGCCGATTGTGTGGCGATCTATGAACGGAAAAAATTGTCTTTCGTCCGGTGACTGGTCCGGAACCGCGTCTGCTGCGAGCATAAATTTTCAGATGTGCATCTCGACGACGCGCCTCGCTTAAAGGAGGGGGGGGACGTCCTTGTCGCGAAGTAACGTCCGTCTTGAATCGAATCATCGTATTATTTTTAAATCGCTTTAAATGCATTTCACGCTGTTGTTCCGCCAAGTCATTGTAAACTTGTGAAGTCGCGGTAACGAAGCAATATACGAACGAGCGGATACCGGTCCGCGTTTCTGTATACAGGTAACAACAGTTGTAGGCGTCATCGTGTAATAAATATCATAATTATTAAAATATTACACTGTAATAAACGGCCCAACTTCGACTGGGATTGTCAATCTTCCTCGTAATCGCTGGGATAGGCTACAGTGTGTACTATACAGCGCCTACTTATATTGGATCAGTAGGAGTAGGACTCGATCCTATCTCGAGCCCAGATACAATTTTTCCAAGATCATCCCGATTATATAATATCAGGTACTAAGCTGGAGAAAAAGATCATCGCGCAAGCCCGCGGTAGGTAACCTATAATATACGTATATAATTTAGTTTGTCATATTTGTGTGTTCTTGTCGGCCGCCCTACCACCCGTCGGCGAGAATCGCGGAAAACTGACTGGGCGGCACGACTTCAATATAATAACAAGGCATAACAACGATGACAACAATAATAATAATCATATTATAACCATTAGAGACGTCGTGCTGCAGCCAGTCCGCGGTGACGTCAACTCGACGACAGAGCACGTGACCCGCTGCAAGGCCACCCCGCCCGCCCGTCCGCCCGCCCGCCGTAGGTCCGCGTAGATTCGCCGTGGCCGCGGCCGACGAGCACGCCGTCGTTTAAACGATCGCCGACGTGCGTGCCGCCAACACACGCGCGCGCGCAACCGTCCGCCGACGTGAATATCTTATTAACACGACAGCACAGATCGACCGCATCATCAGCACGACGCACGTCAGTACCGCCTGAAAATCGTAACAGTAATAATAATAATAATAACATTATAACATAAATCCATCGCCCGACGGTCACGCGACGGTATTTAATAATTATCGACAGTTATAATTATACAATTATAAAATTGTAACGCGACCGACGAGGGTGTTCCGACCGTCGACGCCGCCGCGCCATGGAATCGCGCGGGGCGCTGCTGCTGCTGCTGGTCGTGTACGTCGCGGCGATCCAGCGACCGGCGCACGGTAAGTCTGAATACAGTCCGGAGGACGGGGGCGATCTTCTTGTCGCCTCTCTTCTATAATACTGCCCGCGACGTGTGGGCATGTGTAATTATAGATGTTGAATTGTGAAATGTACAAAGAGCCCTGCGGATGTGATCCGCACCGAAACCGACCAAAAATATTATATACAACGCGACGTGCAATTAGACATTTTTGTAAACTCGTTTGCAATTCGCTCCAAAATAAAGATATCGTTCAATTTGCACCGCCTCGGTATAACCGAAAATTATGAATTGTGATTTGCACCAAAATTCATTTTGATCTAAATCGTTCTTTCGATAGTACCGCCGAACTACGGAGGTACAACCTTGTCGATAATATGTGCTTAATATTGAGATAGTATATTATATATTATTGCGAGAAGCTATTAACACAAAATATTCCGTTTTGGTTTCTCGACTGCCGAATATTGGATCATTTCACTAACCTGTGTTCACACCCGTTCTAACGGTACGTCAGTATTATTGACTTTAAAGTTTAAAGCTACCGAGTAGGTACCGATAACTGCAATATAATTACATACGAAAGACATTTATACTATGTTATGCTGTATAAAGTTAAACGCCAGTCATAACTTATTATATGACATGTACCGATGTTGTAAAACGTCAAAAAGTTAAAAACAGGTTTCGTGTTCAATGTTTTGCGCTGTTCACATTATTGCGGGGCGCAGGGTGGGCTTTCGGTCGGGTTAGCGAAACAGAATGATTTCGAAAAATGTTTTGGTGCATACCTACTCTCGAACTGGTAATTTATTTTTCCAAGTGTGGATACGTTTTTCCCGGTATAATATTGTACGAATATCGATATAAAATGCAAGCCAACGGGTGGCAAGGGAGCATTCCTTCCCCCCCCCCTTGGACCTAATCGTGGTAACGGGCCTTTAAACTAATGTCCTTGTTATAATATCGTGCGCACTAATCTTCTCGATTTGAAAATACGTACCTACTTTTATATCGGGTCCGACGGTCATTTTTATATTATTTTTTGTTCCTGGACCGTTCGAAGAAACCCACGCTTTAAGATATCGGTTTTCTATCGTTTGTCCTATGCTTTTATTAAAACTTGTAAGTAAGTGCCTACGTGATAATTGTATATTATGTTGTAAACAATACCTGCGCTCTTGCGAAATCTGTCGGAACCGATATATACCTCACTCGGATACTATAACTATTACACACCATATAAATATTATTAATTTATAACCCAAACATGACCAACATATTATCTAAATGCTTAGTAACTAACGTAATCAAATCTTACTCACATATATTCCTAAAAAGTTCAGTTTCTGATTTATATTTAACTTTTCATTGAACACATCAAAATAATAATTATTATTATTAACACCCTATAAATATATTTTGTTTTTTATCTGAAAGGGGCCGAATCCCACTAATTATACAACAATACAGGAGTAAAGAATTTTAATTATCGAATTTGCAGTAATAAGAATAATTGGGTTCGCAACATTTATCTCAGTTAGGGTGCTAACAATAAGATTTCTATTTTTTAGCACAAAAAATAAATATAACTGAAGTCAGCCAAAAACTAAGATTGACCATTTTAGACCCAAGCCACGTGACACGGATATAAATGTAAGATATAAATTCTAAAATAATGGTTAAACTTTAAAGTGTACCATATACCTACTCACTTAGCCACGTGATATGTTATATTAAAAACCAAACAGAATTTTCAAAAAAGTAATTCGATTAAATAGTCATAAATGTAATCATATTAATCTTATGTTTTAAAATCGTAATTTGAGGGTGAATTTTATAGTGCTCACGATATTATAGTGATGATCGTTATCGCCTACCACTTAGGTTGATTTGCAAGCTAAAGATATCAATGATATTGAATTTATGAGTGATATTCTGTTTTCCGTAAAGATTTTGAGAAAAAAAACATTAAAAAATAGGTTTCTATTCCTTTTTTGATTGATGTGACGTTTGAGCGTTCGGTGTATCTGACGACAGTAAACATTTTTGACCTTTTTTTTGTTTATTTGATATATTATTAATATATTATTAGCCATTACCCATTAAGTATTTATATACTATATCAATTTAGTTATTTGCATATTAGCAGTGTTTGGAAAGAACGTCGTTCATGAACGCACGTTCACGCGTTCACGTTCATATGTAGTGAACGATACGTGAACGTCACTCGTTTTTTGCTAATAGAACGTGAACGTGAACGACGTTTATATTTTTAATGAATTTGATCAATTTTTAAGACGTTCAATTTATTTACCATTTAATAAATATTATATTATGTATAAAATAATTAATTATATTATAATAATAATATTTTCATTTTTCCCATTATAATTCCTACAATATTTGTTTAATTGCAAAATATATAAATTAAATACGTGAAATTCCAGTGTCCCCGGCTAGAAATACAACAATAATGTTATGATTTCCATGAATTTGTAATAAACCTAATCGGTTTATCATGAATAGGTAAAGTGTATATCTATTATGGTATAATAGATATACGTTTATGGGTTTTTAATTTTTATATTGACTGCAGGCTAACGATTCATAAAAAATAAAATTAAATGAACGCGACCCAATGAACGCGTTCGTTTTTTAAAAGAACGTGAACGTGAACGCGTTCGTTTAAAAAAACACGAACGTGAACTTGAACGAGTTCCTTTTTTAACGACTGAACGTGAACGTGAACGAGTTCATTTTTTTAGTGAACGTTCCGAACACTGCATATTACCTAGGTAATAA
>JANEHU010001812.1:0-20364 GCA_027563435.1 Nasonovia ribisnigri
CTGAATGACTAAAAATATTTAGTTAAGAATTTCAATGGTTTTCTGTATAAATTATTTTATTTGTAGGAAAACGTTGTTGCACAAACTAAAATTAATTTCAACGAACAACAATTTCTCCTTTTAATGCATCAACATTTAATGGCAAAAGGTTGGTCCACAACTGCAGAAGTATTAGTTCAAGAAGCAAATCTTAATATAACCGAGAAAAAACCTACACCATTTACATATAATTCCCATTGCCGTGTAAGATATTATGTTTAAGAGGTTTTGATGTCTGCATGTGTTGTTTCCGCGAACATTTCCATTCAGCAGAAACTATTTTGTGTTCATAGTTTTTAATATTACAGTTAATAGACTTATTATCTAATTATTCATATGTAAAAATGTTGTCTATGGTTCATATATTAATATTTTAAAGCGAGTTATTTGTATATAAAATATTAAAATTTTAATATGATAATTATATCATGAAGAGTAATATAGATAGTTAGAGTAATATTAAAACTAACAACACAGAGGAGTCTGGTGAATGCAAATTGTCTATGTTATACATTTGTAAGATAGAGACAATACATGGTGGCATCATAATACATTATTTTTATTATGATACTTAATTCTATCTGTTAATTACATAGATACTAATAAATATTTTTGTACTTAAGAATCGGTCGATGAGAGGAGTAATAACCCCAATGAGTTCTAGACGAACAATTCAGATCAAAAAATTTGAAGTAACCAATTCATCAAATGGTCCTTTAGGTGTGGTATTTGGTGAGAGAGGAACAAATTCAACTCCAAAACGTTTAAATATCATTAGGTGTATTGAATTTATTTAATATTTGGTTTATTAATTGTTTTTTAAATATCTTAAGCAAATGTATCAGTTGTATATTATTTTTCTAGACGATCAGAAAATCGGCCGAAACCAGAGCAAGAACAAGAACTTGAGTCACCTATGTCTAAATCAGTTCATAAAAAAATTGGCCAAGATTTAACATTACTTACCGACAATAATACTGAATCAAAAGTTACTTTAGAATCTATTGTTACTGAATACTTGACCAATCAACATGTCTCATGTAAACAGCCTATAGTTACATGCCCTCAATTCGACTTATTTGTGTAAGTATTTAAGTATTACACTTTTAAACAAATAATATAATATAATTAATCACATTTTCATACAGTCCACACAAATGTTTTGATCCTAAACCAAGGAGTAACACAACAATGTGTAAAAACTTTGCTATGCGATTTTCCAAAAACATACATTCTAGAAAACTAAACCAAAGACTCATACATAGTCGTTTTTGCCTAATGCACGATATCCGCATGAATTATGAAAATGCAAATTTCACGTGTTGTGAGTTTTTGGTAAGTCTATTAAAATAATATATAATATATATTATATATTTATTGTTCTAAATATAAAGTTGTTGATTTTAGAGCCAAAATCGTATTGCTATTGGGACATTTGATGGTAAGATTAAAGTGTTAAATTTATTTACTTCACAAGAAGAACTAACATTTCTAGCCCCCAAGTTTAATATAACAAACTTACAATGCAGTAATGATAAAAGGTTGTTGTTATCATCTAATGTTTGGATACAGTCTGTAACGAGTATTTGGTCTATATCTGAAGGTGGAATCAGTATTAAGTAAATTTACTTTAATTTGTTTTTTTTTTTTAATATCTTATGTTCTAAAATATTATCTTTTTGTTTAGATATTCATTGGACAATATGGGATACAGCACTTTTAGCAATTATGATCAAAATAAAATACTTGGAACTAAAGCTGAAACAACAACAGTATTTATAAAATTTCAGCTACTCATTATAATTATTTTAATTAACTTTTAATCGTAATATTTTTTTTTCTAGATATATGATTTAGAAACTAGTAAAAAAATATTAACATTAATTCCAAAACATTCAAATACGTACCTTAAAAATCAAGCAAAATTTGATGCTACTAATGAATTAGTTTTATCAGATGGTGTATTATGGGATGCCATCGCTGGAAAAGAAATCCATAAGTTTAATAAATCAAATCAATATATTAGTGAAATTTTCCATCCAAATGCATTTGAGGTAAGCTACAATTTTTATAAAATTAGGTGGATTGGATCCGAAAAATTATTTTTTTACCTATAACTTTGTAGATTATATCAAATAAAGAAGTCTATGATATACGCACATTAAAGTTGTTGCATACAGTGCCAAGTCTTGATCAATGTAATGTAACATTCTCCAAATCAGGAGAAGGAATGTATTTGCATAACATCGGTCGTAAATATACTAGGGCTGATTCTCCTTACATAACTGCATTCAAAACTCTAGATCCTAATGACTACTCAAATATAGGTAGATAAAATGAACATAGTGTTTGTTAAATATTTTGTATTTATAAAACATTTTAAGGTATAATAATTATTTGTTTTTACGAACTGTTTTATGTGTTTAGCCACTTTTGATGTTAAAGAACGCATGTATAATTTTTCTTGCAATAGTCATGATACTCAAGTAGCTATTGTTGCAAATAAAAGAATTGATGAGTCACTTTTACAAGTATACGATGTCGGTAGATTTAGAAGCGAAGAGAAAACGGTATGTTTTTTTGTGATTATTTTGATAAACTAGAATTAGTTGTATTTGTAATTTTAGATTGAAGAAGAAGATAATATAGAACCTGATTCTGAAGGTTTTGAGTCAGAAGACGAAAACATGTCTTGTACGTATTACAATAATTTGTTATGTTGTCTTATATATGATTAACTTGTATTTAAGTAGACAGTAGTTTAAAATAAAAGTTGATTTCATATTTTTATTAGTTTTTCCATTGTATTTGGAAGAAATGATAACTGAAGCTATACCAGCAGGTGAGAGATCTCGTTCATCATCTGGTACAAGTTATGATGCCACCATATATTCAGACTCAGAAGATGATTGATTATTATTAAATGTAATATATTTGTATTGTTTTAATTTAATGTGTGCTATAATATGTAATTAGAAATAATAAGGCATTACTTCTGAGTACTTAGGATTTTAGGAAGATAAAAATATATTTATTATCATTTATTTGTTTTAACGATCTAAAATTATTCAAAAATATTTAAATGTTTAAGATATCTTTTGTTTTTTATTGTGCCAATGAAAATTACTCAATTTCACTTAAATTCATATGTGTACATAAAATAAAGAAAATTCCCAGGATTTTGAAAATATTATTATTTTTTGGTCAAAATCTGTATCTTAATTGAAGTATTAAATCTTTCATTAATATTATCTAATCTACTAATACAGTTAACGTTGTTTGAAGAAATTATTTTACAAAGTTTAAACCACTATTCATTATTCGAGTGTTTTTCATAGTAGATATCGATTATCGGATCCACCCACAGAACATAATAGTATAGGTTTAATAATAGTATTACATATAAGTAATTACTATACGTTAAGAATAACATTTCAATTTGTCTAGATTATAGTCGATAGGTACACGATAGTCGTGTTTTTTTTACGTGCGTGAAGTTGGCTCTCCGACATTATCTGATCGACTCCGGACAAACGCCAATATTTTGTAACTCATTTGTAACTATTTGTAACACACTTTTCAGAATTTGTAACTACTTACTTTGGGTGCTATAAAAAAATATCTGATGGGGGGCCAACTTCACGTAGCCCCCTACTTTAACTGTTCTACACCGGACCAACGCCATTCTTTTCTAACTCATTTGTAACTATTTGTAACACACTTTTCAGAATTTGTAACTACTTACTTTGGACGCTATAAAAATTTTTCTGATGGGGGGCCAGCCCCCCGACATTGTCTTATCGACTCCGGACCAACGCCAATATTTTGTAACTAATTTGTAACTATTTGTAACACACTTTTCAGAATTTGTAACTACTTTTTTTGGGCGCTATAAAAATTGTTCGTGGGTGAACATCACGTTGCCCACAAGCGTCTATGAAGTTGCTTTCCCTCCATATGGTCCATATAGTAGACTTAAAAAATAGATTGCAATCTCTCACTCTGTATGTTTTTAAAAATGTTATTTTTACTAACTATTTTTTAAATTTTAAATTGAGTATTATTATTTTAATTTTTTAATAAGACATTTATATTAATTAGGTTTAATAATTATTTTCATTAATTAATTTAATGTTACCAGTTTTTAGAACATCTTAATTTCACAGCAATAAGGTTTTTTTATTTTTGGGGGATACACATTCACGCAGCCATCCCACCCCATTTCGGTCGAACAATTTCAAACCTACGCTTATATTTTGAAAATAGTTTTGAAATTTAGAACTTCACTCAATCTCCAGAATATCTGATTTTTCGATGGTCCTTATTAAAGGACCTTACGCCTCACTGATCAACTCACTTATGTGATAAAGTGATTTAAGTGCCATTTTGATAAAATTAGATGAAAATTGGTGACTGGTTTAAAATATTTAAATATACCATGAGCAGGATTGGATTCAATTCTTTGGTACCTATATGAAAGATACTATAATATTTTTGTATACAGTATATCACTTACTAACCCACTAAATTCAGCTAATCACACCACTAACATTTTTTTCCGGAAATCACATTTCAGTGTTCTTAGTACAATATGGCAAGATTAACTTTTTGCTTACCTTAAATGAATGATAAAATAATAAATACATTTTTTACAGTGCACTTAAATTTAATAAAAAATTCATATTATATGTATTATAATTTTTTATT
This sequence comes from Nasonovia ribisnigri, assembly GCA_027563435.1. Taxonomy (NCBI): domain Eukaryota; kingdom Metazoa; phylum Arthropoda; class Insecta; order Hemiptera; family Aphididae; genus Nasonovia; species Nasonovia ribisnigri. Next base: position 4,747 of record JANEHU010001812.1, read on the forward strand.
AAATAACTAAAGATTTTTTTATTCAACTAGGACTTTTTGTTCGATTTAAATTTTTTATATTTTTTAAGAATATTCAAAATATAATTTTTATTCAAATTAATTTTTTTTTTAATAACTATAGATTTTTTAATTCAACTAGGACTTTTTGTTCAATTTATATTTTTTACAAATAGTTACAAATGAGTAAAAAAATATTAGCATTGGTCCGAAGTTGATAAGACAATGTCGGGGGGGCTGGCCCCCCATCAGACAATTTTTTGATAGCGCCCAAAGTAAGTAGTTACAAATTCTGAAAAGTATGTTATAAATAGTTACAAATTAGTTACAAAAGAATGGCGTTGGTCCGGTGTAGAACAGTTAAAGTAGGGGGGCTACGTGAAGTTGGCCCCCCGTTAGATATTTTTTTATAGCGCCCAAAGTAAGTAGTTACAAATTCTGAAATGTGTGTTACAAATAGTTACAAATGAGTTACAAAATATTGTCGTTGGTCCGGAGTCGATAAGACAATGTCGGGGGGCCAACTTCACGCATGTGTTTTTTTTTACAAATTTGCAATTTCGAATCGAAGGTTACAATATTATGATATACCTATCATATATAATAAGGTACCCTAAATGTTGTAATTTAATTAATAAAAATAGGTAGATGTACAATTATAATAAATTAAATGTAGGAAAGTGGGTGAGAATTAAAACAATAAATATATTACTACATAAAGTAGGTTAGGTTTTTTAAAGGTATTTGAAAAGACATGACAAGATGTGGAGGACATAGCATTAGCGTAACTATCATAGGCCAAAATTAGACAGTGCCCTGGAGCCCCACGATATAAAGTGTACATTTTGAATTATTTTAAAGATAATATTCGTTAGGAGGAGGGGGCTAGTTTATTTACTGTCCCGCGACCCTTAACAATCTATCTAAGCTACTGGGACATGGCCACCCTCGGGTATGTTTCATTTAAATATGTAAGATCCTTCAAGTCAAAAATGTAAATTGCGCCGATTAACAGTAATAACCCCGGAGTTTGTCGATTGCGTCCCAGATGCAGGTAAACGATTTTTTGCCCACCTTTTTCGTGTGCCGATTGTGTCCTATTGTATAGTAGGTAAGCGTTAATATGACAGATAAATTATCAGATAAACAGATATATTTTTGTCATACATGGTGTGGAGGTATATTTAAACACGAATTGGTTTTTACTTGATGAGTTTACGAACATTTTATCTGAAGACTGGTACTCTTATCGATTTACGACCACATAGCGATTTAGTACGTCAAGTGCCTTAGAATCGAAAGATACTTTAAAGTTTGGACTTAATAATGAATACCATTTTTAGTGAAAAAAATAAGGAAATCCGTATAATTGATAAGTTTAAATATCGTTTTCACAAAATGTTGGCCAATGATGTCGAGCGTTGGAGTTGCACAAATAAAAAATGCAAATGTTATTTTAAAAGAAGTGGATCACTGTTATTAGAAAATGAAAGTAACCTAACTAATCATTGTCACGAGCTAGATTCCTCTGAATTATTAAAGAGACAAAATATTCGAAATAATTTAAAACGAAAAGCAACTGAAGATATTATCACTTTAAGGTCAGCAACGTTGATACATAGTCAAATAAACAGAGACGGTAAGCAGAATAGCAATTTTTATATTATATATTAGTATAATTGTATACTAAATTAGTTATTTATTAAATATAGTAGACAGGTTGTAACAAGAAGACCTGACAGATTTGTTCTAAAAATTAATTTATATTAAAACAAAAAAACATTTATTTAAGTCAAATTTTATTAATTTATTTTTTTTTTAAATTTTTTGAGTTAACTAATTTTGAACATAAAAACTTTTGCCAATATCTACGTATTTTTTTTTTTTAAGGAGTCGATGATTTGACAACTGATGATATTTCATGTATACGCAGAGGAATTTATATGGCCAGAAGAAAGATATTACCAACTCTACCAAAAAATATAAAAGAAGTACATGAAACAATCGAATTGTTGAACATAAAAACTATTCAAGGTGAACCATTTTTACTAATTAATGATAGAATAAATAATATTATCATGTTTTCGTGTACTAGTAACTTAAAAGCATTAAACTTAGTAAAAGAGATATTCGTGGACGGTACATTTTGATGTAGTACAAAATATTATTTACAGCTATTTACTATTCATGGTATGTTGAATGAGTATTATATCCCCCTTGCCTTTTTTTTACTTAATAGTAAAGAATGTAACGCTTATAAAAATGCATTTAGAGGCTTAATTAACGAATGTTCAAAAATTGATTTAAATTTTAATCCTGAAGTAATTCACGTTGATTTTGAATCTTCTATTCATAAAGCAGCTAATATAGTTTGGCCATTAATAAAAATACAAGGATGTCATTTTCATTTGGGCCAATCATGGTGGTGTAAGATCCAAGATCTTGGATTGACCTCAGAGTACAATAATAAATCTAGCGAAGTGGGAACATTTTTAACATATATTTTCGGATTGCCTTATCTAAATCCTGATATGGTAGGGGAATTCTATGCTTATGAGTTATCTTCTATTCAGCCCTCAAATGAACAACTCAGAAAATTTAATGATTATTTAATTGATAACTATATTGATTCAAATTCACATTTCCCGCCTGGAATGTGGGCTGAAATGAGCAGTAGTATGCAGCGTACTACAAACGCTTGCGAAAGCTTTCACTCAAAATTTAACTCTTTTTTCTACACATCTCATCCCAATATTCATCAATTTCTAAATATTTTAAAACAATGTCAAACAGATACATACATAAAAATAACGTCAAGTCATAATTTGATACCTGTGAAACGCAGAGCAAAGTATTTGAAAAAACAGAAATTTATTGATAAACAAATAAACAACTTAAATAATAAAATTATAACCCCTTTACAATACCTTAAAACTATTTCACTTAAAAACCCTTTTTTTAAATGACACATTTGGACTTATTTTTATTGATTTTTGTATTTATATTCTTTTATAACACTGACAAGAAATATATTATTTAAATTATTTATTCCTGTATATTTGGATTTATTTTTATTGGTTTTTGTATTATTATTATTTACAAAATAATTATTAATTATGACTTTTCATTTTACAAAATGTTATGCTTATATATCATACAACAGGATGCAATCGGAACATAAAAAGGTAAGAAAAAATAATTTACCTATCCGACTTGTGGACGCAATCGACATACTGAAAAGGTATAAAATGTTGAAACGGGACGCAATCGAATGACACCCAATAACCCTCGGTATTTTAAATATTGGACACATATCACTTCATCTGTCATAATGTGTCTATAATATATAAGATCAATAGTAGATCTCATGTTGGGTCAAAACACAAAAATTCACACGCACAAAATAAAACTCATTCCTCACAAAATGAGCTCACACGAATGAAATCGGAACTGTACTGACTGAGAACAGTGAAGGCAAGTATTAATGAATGTAGGTATTGGAGAACAAAAATAAAATAGAATAAAATGCCCATAAAGACAATAACCGCAATACAGAAAACTATAGATCAATACAATCTTATCGGTAGGTCGAGTTACATATTTTGTAGGTCGCATATTGGGACGATTACCCATTCTAATTTAAAAATATGAAAATAATTTATTTTAACAATAAGGATAAAATTAGTTTTGTTTATTTCCCGAAAAATTCACAAAAATCTTATATAGGTACCTCGTTCGTATTAAATTCAACCTTTGATTCAAAAGAAATAATATGCTGTTAATCCGAAATCGACTGACCTATCCTCTGTCGTGATAGTTAATTGTTTCCGTGTTTAAAATTAGGACAGTATAACTGTCAAAACCACAAGCGTTCGTACTACAGGTGTAAAAAAACTACAGTATAGTTAAGGGTTTCCTTTTAACCTGCTGTGTAATGAGTTTTAAATTAAGTATGTACCTACAACTTGTTGGTTGTTAATGGTTTAAAATATGATATCTCTGCAACTATTTAAAATAAATTATTTTAACTTTTAAAATGTAGTATTGTATAATGTATATTTCTGATTTAATAATAAATTCTCCCGGAATATGCTATAGGTTCATTCATGTCTTAATGTTGTTGACTAAATGATCTGGTCAAGTCTTCTGCAAAGTACCTACTTTATTACTTAATCAGTATATCAATATAAATATATAATATAAAAGTGTGCATGGGGTACACTCACTTTTAATTTATTTTTTGTGTTCAAATCAATGTGTAGGAAAATATTTAAAATGTCCAAATATAATATTTCTAACTTCTTTGAAGCCCAGGTCAGAGGTCAAATTATTATCACTTTCAGCACATAACGACCATGCATTTCGGAGTACCTATATCTTACTAATATTATTACAAACTTGGGAACACAGTACAGCACAACAGCCCAGGGGCGTGCCCACAACTAATTCAAACAAATTCCAATTTACGATTTACAAATCACTATTCCAGGGCTAGTTATCAATTTTAAATACTAATAAAAATTATCTAAGTGATAACAACTTCAAATTGTTTTAATGATATTCAAAATGTATATTGAATTCGAAAATAAACTATTTATACCAAAATAATAATCGTTTAATAATTTTTATAATATACATATACACTAAAAATTAAAAATATCTGATAGGTCTATAATCTAAAATGTGTTGGTGCGTAGATAATAACAAATATTTCATGCACTATAGGCGCACCCTCACCGCCCTAAAATGGAAAATCCATATACGAATTGTGCAAATATTTAGCACGCAATTTGCACGTATTCGCAAGCCTAGTTTTGAAATTCACACGAACCTCCTCCACCCCCCAAAAAAAAGCCAAGGCACCACTAACAAATTTAACAACCCTCCTAAACATTTCCTAAATTTGAGTTTAAATTTATTTAATATTATAATAGGAGGGCTTCAGCCTCCTTAAATCTCAAACACTATTTGAGCGTATGCCACCTACCCAAGCATTATAATTTTTAAGAAATATTTTTGAATGTTACCACAATCATGATTTTCCAGATAATATTACCTACATAAAAATAAACAAGTACAAAATATGCACAAATATGCTGAAATTAGAATAATCTATGACCAGTGGTCATTGACCACTACAAAAAAACATGCAAATGCAAGAATTCTCGAACCCTATATAAATCATATTATATTTAAACTCTATACAACATTTGATATCGTGTCCCTTGGAAATATAATGTGTATGCAATATAGTTTACTTATGTGTGTTTTATGTACGACCGTTTACAAGTATAAACAAAATTAATATATATTATTTACTTTCAATGAATATTTTTCATATTATACCTTTTTAAATTTTCCGTTTGAGCGAAAATACATGACAAATCGAACATTTAAATTTGTCAGCGTTATTATGACGTTTTAAATGTCTAATTAAATTATCTTTCCTATACAAAAACTGATACTCACTTATAATAAGTTGTATTTAATCATTTTAAATTTTTAAATACTAAAACTTAAAAATATTCTGACAACACACACTCATATGACAGTCAAGACGTTACTAACGTCAATAAGTTACTGAGAATATGGTCTACAAATTAATGTTTATTTTATAATCGCCGTGTGCTGTGGTGGTGTAACATATCATATAATATATTATTTTTATCTTAAACTTAATTACTGAGATAAATCTCAGTGTCCTGTTAGTGCAGTTATTGTATGTCAAATGTGCAGTAGTATTGTTTAATACAATTATTATTATTATTTTTTTTTTAATTTACATGTCATGCAACAGCGGATTTGAGCCGGGAAGTAGGTAAATACTTCTACTACAAATATACACATGACATATCAACCGGTTTCATTTAATTTTTAGTAGATGGTCAATTTGATGATATGGAATCTAAGCTTAACAATTAATACTATAGTTAATTAAAATTAAAATAATGCAGTTTATATATTGCATCTATATAAAGTACACCGATACGAGTCTTTTATTGCACTTAATTAATTCAAGAATAAAATACTTCAGTTGACGATACAACTTTACTGTTATAATATATAACATTACCTAATAATTATTGGGTATATTATATTTTGAGACTATTATTAGAACAATTATTGTTATTACAAACCGTCACAATAACTTCTAAAAGTCTTACCACTCTGGTCATTTTTATTTTCAATAGGATATTTATATGAAAATGGATATTTGTGTTTTGTTAATTGGTGATGAGTCGTTCGTAGTTATTTTAAATAAATATATCAAAATTACAATGAAAAATACATCAAAGTTACAAAATTGCATAAAAAAAATCATTTGGTATCATATAAATTAAAATATAATTGTTAATTTTACTTACTTAAATAAAATGATTAACACGTTACAGAATTATAAAATATTATTAAAAAGAAATACTATAAAATAGTATTTAAAATTAAAATATATTATTTTTCTTTTTTAAAATTTATCATAATTGTTTACATTTCTAAATTGTGTTCTTCAAAATTGTATCATCTGTTACTGAAAGTATGTTTTTATAATGAAAAAGTAGGTACGTTCAAAATCTACACTTAATTAATCCGATTCGTATACATAATTGATTAGATAATATTATTTACCAGATATCAGTAAAAAGTATCAATTATTAAATCCTGTCTTTACTTATCAGTTATCATTAAAAATTTATATTTAACCTAACCTAACCTATGTATGGGTAATTATATAATATACCAAACGATAACTTATCGTTAATTAATACGATACAATATTGTAATACAGGTACGTGTACGGTGTAACTCGAGAAGAAAAAAAAAATTGAAAAATCGAAATAATTTGAACAAAATCATTGAACATTTTCAATGTTGCTGATTACAGCTCTACTTGTGATATAACTTGTGAGAATATAAGGCTTTTTAGGTCCTTATAATCCACCCACGACGTCAGGGGAACACTGACGTCGTGACCTACAAGCCGCACCGCGTGTTAACCCTAAGGCCAAGTCGGTGGAACTTGTAGGCTTTGCTACACGCTGGGAAAGTGAATTCCACAGATTTATTTAAGGGGAGAAGAAAAATACAATATTAATAGAATTAAATAAAACGAGAAGGTTAGGATAATTATAGATCATTATATTTTACATGGTCGCACAACGTGCAATAAATAATATTTGTAACTAATAATATGAATGATAATAATATGGCAATTATAAAAGTATATTATGGGCACAGGACAATTACAAAAGATTGGATAATAATTTGGCACATGGCATTTATGGGAAAATGATAATATTTTGGACTGAGCGAACCCACGGATCGGCCCACGAGGTCTGACGGAAAAAAATATTATTTATGTCAACTTTACGTCGCCAACCCACGTCCGTGAAGTTGGCCCCCCCACATGGCCCCATGGACTTCAAACCGGTATCAACATTTTGCAATTTTTATGCAATTAATTGCATGTCTCGGGAAAAAATTTGCAATCCTTCATGGAGCCCGTAAAAACCAAAATACTTATGGGGGGGCCAACTTCACGTAGCCCCCCCACATGGCCCCATGGACTTCAAACTGAAGAATCACTCAAGCTGTAATCCAAGTTTAGGCAACCAAATTAATCATACTACAAAGAGGAGAATATTTACAAACAACGTTGTTTTTATTTTTTTGATATCAGAACTAAAAAAAGTTATTCAAGTTTGAAAAATTCAAAAATAATGAATTCTTGAAGAATAAAAATTTTTTTTCGTATTTGTGATATTGAAAAATTAAAAACAACGGTGAACAGGAATATTCTCATCTTTATAGTGTGAAATTTGGTTGCTTAGCTTGGATTACGGCTTGAGTGTTTCCTTCCTGCGCAAAACTATTTTTGCTATGTTTTACATTTTTTTTATTTGAAAACAAATTCCTCGGTGACTATATGGCCATTGGCTACAATAAATTGCATAATTTTTACATACTTGTAATAGCTAAAATAATATCAATAATACAGTAAATAAATAGGGGCTGTATATAAAATTGATTGTAATACATTATAGGTGGGTATAATATTATACTTATAATTTATATTATTTGGATATATTTTGTTATTAAATTTTTTTATGAAGTTCTGTATCCCTCTAGCGTCCTTTTAAATTTAAAATGAGTTTCATATAGGTTTTGTTATATTTACGAATATTTCTTTAGTATTTGTTACATAGTGTAAGAAGTGCAAAAACTTGGACTATTTAACTTAAACTTATAAATTGACTAAAAAGTAAAAGCGTTTAACATTTAAACATTTTTGTATTGAAAACCTATTTTGGATTAATTTATATACGTAATACGCGGTTTCTCTGTCCCCCTTAATCTAGACCTTAGTTTTTATTTATCAGGTTCCTATTGGCGTATTATTATAAATATTTGTGAGTGTAAAACCGTATAGCAAGTTTTCTTATTATAATATGTATTTATAATAGCTATTTTTAGTATTGTTGTCCTTCTGCGTTGATTGATTTTATGGCTATTATTGGAACGAAATCTTCAATTAATTAAATTAAATATTATCCATGCTATTTTTGTACTATAATCGTATTTTGGTAATGTTTATTTTTAAAGTATATTAATGATGTTATCGTTCATTCGCCAAATGAATGGCATGGTGTTATGTTCATATTAAATGATAACACAGTTATATTATTAAATATTATAATTAAAAATCATTGTATGTTATTTAAAATTGAATTGTTGTAAAGTTGACGTGTATAGGTTCCTAGCTTTTTCACATACGTGTTAAGTGTTGTTGTCCAGCTTAAAGTATATCCTTATAAAATTATATAACCTATACCTATTATAGGCTAAAGAATATAATTTTTAACACGATATTATGATGGAACAAAAAAAGGTAAGTCAATTATTTTGTTATTTATATTATAATTTTGATAAAGTGTGGTGATAAATTGTGAAGTAATCAATAGCTTAGGTAATAATAATTATGGTTGGAATTTTAAAGAAAATTATCTATAAAAAACTGTTGGGCATTACCAGTGGCACCGAAGTTTCACCAGCCCTCTACTCTCCTTCAAAGATATAACCTGAGTACCTGACAAAATTTTAAACTTGACAAACAATTTTCTACCACTTTTATTTTATTTTTGATTATCTTTCTATCTCTTTTCCAACTAATATGTACGTAATAATTAACACATAAATGTATATCATAAAAAGAGGGTACAGTTTTGCTGTACATTAGATATCTAGAGAAGTCACTGTTAATGGATGTGTTAAATTTTAATTCAAGAATATAAAATTATTCTATTAAAAAAAAAAAAAAAATTCTGAGTGAAGTCTGTCAACCTTTATTGGAATTTTCTACAGAATTTCGTCATACGTACCAATCACCATATACCTGTCTTTTAGAGAGTACACTAAAAAATTGACAATTAATAATAAATTCATACTATTAATATATATATATGTCGTAGCCACTTCGTGAAAACGATCTTTTCATGAAAAGATGACCATTTCATGAAATGGAAACGGATATTTTACACTTCGTGAAATTAAAAAATATTTCACAAAATGGTCACTTTTTCATGAAGTGGTCACTCCAATTTAACATCGTGTAATTTTTTTCACAATCTGATCGTTCACTTTATGTACTGAAATCGCACACATCAAGTTTGATTATAATATCCATTATTATCTATTTAATGTATTTACTAAGTATACTTATTTATGACTTCTACAATACCAAAGGTATAGATTATATTACAAAGATAAATTTCAGTTATTTTATCAAAATTTAATTTATATTATTACCTATGCATAATATATTAAATTTTATAAGTTATAACTATTTATACAAGCACTTTTACATGAACAACTTAGAAATCCCTGACCTCTAGATATCACTGTGACAGTTTCACGCAAGGTCAATTCTTTTTGTTTGTTAACCTGTTCAGCTGAAATAAAATTTTCAGTGGCATGCTGCATATTTCCATAATTGAACCATCCTTTAATGAAACCATGTGTAGTTCCTACTTTGTAGATCTCATTTTTTTCTTCAATAATGACAGTAATCACGCGAACAGGGTCCGATGGCCCTCTGTCGACTTTTAATAATAATAATATCTGGAGGTCAGGGATTTCTAAGTTATTCATGGAAAAGTGCTTGTCAAACTAAAAGATGTGTTTGTTTTAAAGGTAGTTTAAAATGTAACAGTCGTTGTCACAATTCATTTTCCGGTTCTAATAAATAAAAAATGATTATATTATGAACAATAAATTAATATGATATAAATAGTTATAACTTATAAAATTTAATATACTATGCATAGGTAATAATATAAATTAAATTTAGATAAAATAACTGAAATTTATCTTTGTAATATAATCTATACCTTTGGTATTGTAGAAGTCATAAATAAGTATACTTAATAAATACATTAAATAGATAATAATGGATATTATAATCAAACTTGATGTGTGCGATTTCAGTACATAAAGTGAACGATCAGATTGTGAAAAAAATTACACGATGTTAAATTGGAGTGACCACTTCATGAAAAAGTGACCATTTTGTGAAATATTTTTTAATTTCACGAAGTGTAAAATATCCGTTTCCATTTCATGAAATGATCATCTTTTCATGAAAAGATCGTTTTCACGAAGTGGCTACGACATATATATATATATTATTTTTAACAAAAACACAAAAATACAGGTTTCAATAAAACGCAGTTTTATCAGTCATACGTACAGTACAATAAACCTCGCACTGCTCCTCTATCATGGTGCTTTCGTTCCTAAATATTAGATAATTTTTACATTCTACTGCCTCAGCTCATTCACTTCGTTGGCCTACTATTATATGAATGTAATATTATTAATATTTTTATATTTTAATTTAATTTGTGTGTGTGCACTTATCTTATTGTCCTACCTTTCTATATTTTTGTTCCGTACTTTAAAATAATGATTTAATAATTTTAAAACCCGACTTGATAACTCTAGCTAATTAATTGCTAAATTCTGATATATGTTAGATTGATTTGGGTTAAAGTGGGTTGACCCCCATTTTTAATTTTATAAAATAATTTACCTTTTTTTTTTTTTTTTTTTTTTCATTTTGGAATCACAGCCAGGGAGGGAGATATGGGTTCCCATTGCTGCCTCCCTGACCGCATCGTTTATTGACGGTAAAAAAAAAAAAAACATAATATAATATTTACAAAGTCAATAACAGTATGATACATAAACGGGGCCTCTAACCTCCCAAGGTTTGGCCGTTCGGCCCACAGATTAAAGCTTAATTAAATGTTGTTGCTTCAATGTTGCTGCACCACTGCTGCTTCAGTTCTCTGCCGTGTCCTCTCCAGCTCCTCCTTTTGGCCTAGAATCTCCTCGACCATTTTGTGGAACATATCTGCATTACCTCGAGCTACAGCCAAGATCCTCATTCGATGTTGCGCGTTGGGTGGTAGACAGTCTTGAACGGGTATGCAAAGTAAGTCCATGACGTCTCCCGGACGAGGAGGTCTACCCAATGACGATGTCAGCTGCTGTCTTGCAGCGTCCCAAAAGGGGCAATCAAAGATGGTATGTTCAGCATCGTCCTCCAGGCACTCACAATGCACGCAGGCCGGACTACGCGCTCTGGCCTTGGACCACAAGTACTTCTGGAAGCACCCGTGTCCAGATAGTACTTGGGCCATGTGGAAAGTCACCGTCTTAGGTCCGTTGTACCACCATCTGGCGACTTCTGGGATAAGGCGTTTGGTCCACGGCGCCTTCGGGGTCTCGTCCCACGCAATCTGCCACTGGTGAATTAGGTCCCTCCTCAGCTCCGCCTTGGTGTGTGGTGTACCCGATCTCTTCAGCTCCGCACTCCTCGCTCTCTCGATGGCCAGGAGGGAAGCTGGTGGCATTCGTGCCAAGAGCATTGCGGCCATATCTGAGACGGTCCGGTAGCACCTAGCCACCCTGAGAGCTGCACATCTCTGCGCCTGTAGCAATAGGTTCCTCGGTTTCTCAACGTCCGTGATAGCATCCACCCAGACCTGTGCACCGTACAGCAGTCTGCTGTGGACCACACTCATTAGGAGCTGACGTTTCGATTGCGAGGGGCCGCCGACGTTAGGCATCAGCCTCCCGAGCGCAACCGCCGCTCTATTGGCCCCCGCAGCTGCAATCTTGGCGTGCTCTGTAAACGTCATTCTAGTGTCCAATTGTACTCCCAGGTACCGGATATTTTGTTGTACTGGAAACTGTGTACCCTGAATATGCAGTCGCGGTGTGCTATAAGCGCGCTTTCTGGTTAGCACGATGGACTCTGACTTTTCAGGAGCCAGTGTAAGCCCATTCACCGACATCCACTGCGCTACGTCTGCAAGGATCGGATTCACCAACTGCTCCAAGAGATCAGCGTTGTGAGCTACTGCCACGAGCGCCACATCATCAGCAAACGCCACAAGTTTGGCATCTCTGTGAACCGGCAGCCGCAGAATGCCGTCATAGAACATGTTCCACAGAGTCGGTCCTAGGACGGACCCTTGTGGAACGCCGCAAGAGACCGGTAGACTGTGCTCGTCTGCGGTAGGGTCGTCGCCGAGGATTAGCTTACGATCTGACATGTAGGACCGAAGGATGCCTACCATATATTCCGGAACAGACGACCTTCGCAGTGCTTCGTCAATCAGCCTCCAAGGCGCCGTGTTGAAAGCGTTTTTAACATCTAGCGTCACTACCACACAGATGCGTCTGTTTCGGGCGGCTCCACTACCCGCTGCTCGTGCCATTCTTAGGACTTCCTCAATGGCATCAGTGGTTGACCGGTGTCGTCTGAAGCCGAATTGGAGGTCGCTGATTGCTCCAGTGTTGTTGATGTGTCGTTCAAGACGGTTGAGTATAAGTCGCTCTAGTAGTTTTCCACCACCATCCAGTAGGCTAAGAGGTCGATAGCTCGACGGTTGATCTACTGCCCTACCCGCGCCTTTGTGCAACAAGACAAGTTTTGCGCGTTTCCAGCGAAGAGGGAAATACTTTTCGATTAGGCAGGCGTTGAATGCCGAGAGGAACATCCCAGGATTTCGCTTTGCAGCGAGTTTGATTATTTCGTTGGGTATGCCGTCAGGGCCCGGCGCCTTACCCAACGGCAACCTTCCCGCTGCTAGTTGGAGTTCCTCAGCGGAGAAAAGGGGCATCAAAGCTTCGGGCGTCTCCGGCAGCTCGATCAGTTCTGTGGCCCCGCTTGTGTCAAGGGAGATCCGATCCCAGTCGACCGGTGGTAAAACGGGGAAGAGGCCTCTCGCGATGCTTGACACAGCCTGGGCATCCATGACTGGCGGCCGACGACCTAGGCGTTTGGTGACCAGCCTGTAAGGTACTCCCCAAGGGTCGTTTTCCACCGAATCACTGAGTTCATGCCACGACCTCTCTTGTGCCTTCCGAATTTCGGTTCTCAGGTCTTTTCTTTTTTGATTGTAATCTATAAAGGCCGCCTCGCGGTCGGCTGTGTTCGCTCTTCGACCCGCTCGCTGGTAGGTTCTGCGAGCAGCAATGGCGGCCCTGCGTAGGATCGCAATGTCCTCACTCCACCAGTGGACGGCCCTCCTGGCTCTGGGGGCAGATCTGCGTGGCATTGCTGCATCGCAGGCCTGGTTCAAACTGTTTTGAAGACGTTCCACATGTTCCTCAGCAGAAGCGTGCTGCGGGAGGACAGGAGGCGTGCCAGCATGTTCCCAGTGTGTGTTGATGGCCTCAAGGGACAGCTTCTTTATTGACCAACCCCCCGGTTGGACTTTTCTGATCATGGGTCGGCGGGGCTCAGCTTTCGAAACTGTGTATGCCACGTACTCATGGTCACTGGCAGTGTATCTGTCCGCGAGGACTGACCAGTCGGTCACTAGGGGTCGGTTGCTCATGGAGCGTGCGAAAGTGACGTCTATTACTGATGTAGCGTTTACTCGCCTGTACGTCGGCACAGAGCCCACATTGCAAACTGTGAGGTCGAGCGCCGAGGCAAAACCAGACAGAAAAGATCCCCTCACGTCATCCGTTGCAGACCCCCATTCAGCCGAATGGGAATTTAAGTCTCCGGCCACAATGACATCGACTCCCGCTCCCGACTGCTGTCGAATGGATGCCTCGAGTCCACCGAGAAACTGGTCAAAGGCCTGGATTGTGTTCATGGCCAGCATTTTAAGTTCAAATTTTTACAAGATTAGATCATTGAATTCAAATTTAATACCATCCATTATACAGTGATCTACTTGTAACCTACTGTACAGCAGAGCGACATCCACTTGGCCCCCTATATTTTTCTGTTTTAACCGATGGCGACGCAGGATCTGCTCTCGCATTCTTCCGCGATACTAAGTAGGTCTAAAGTACATAAAAAATATATTATCAGTATATGAATCCTTTCTATTGAGTTACTTTGTAAATATTGCCCATGTTCCTACATGGGATTGTATTATGAACAGAAATTTGAGATAACGCAGGGTAATTTAGATTATTTTCTAGGTATGGAAATAACTAGATGTACTGATGGATCAATATAAATATACATCAGACAAATAATGCCAATACAACAGTTAATAAATTTAATATATTAGATGCGAAGGAGTTATCTACACCAATTGATAGGTCACATGGTATAGAACAAAATTCAACGACGAGTGATAATCAATTTCCATACAGACAGGCTGTAGGAAACTTATTATTCTTATCTCAAGTCACGAGTCCAGATATAGCATTCGCAGTAAACTATGTTAGTAGATTTTTAAATAATCCAACGTCAATACATTGGACCATGGTAAAACGAATAATTCGTTATGTAAAAGGAACAACAAAATTTGGTCTATATTATAAATCTAACGTAAATTTGTGTTTAAGCATATATTCAGCTTCAAACTATGCAGAAGATTTAAAAACAAGACGTTCAACTTCAGGTCGTCTGTTCATGCTAGGATTATCAACTGTATCATGATTCATGGCAAGCGCAAAAGCAACCCATTGTATCTCTCAGTTCAACTGAAACAGAGTATATCTCGGCATTTTAAATAATCAAAGGTTTGATTTGGCTTGACAGATTAGTCAAAGAAATATGCAACAATACAACGAGTGGTCAACCGACTTTATACGTAGACAATCAAAGTGCAATTCGACTTGTGAAAAATTCAGAGTTTCATATAACTATTTATGTATGTAAAGGAAAATAATCTCAGTTTAAAGTTTGGTTCCCGACGGTTATATTATATCACGTTTTTTTCAAAAAAAAAAAAAATAATTACGTTTATAGTTTAAAAGATTTTTTAAGCATTTAAAAAAAAAAAAAAAAAAAAATAAAACATAACCATCAAGATACTTTAATTCGTTATGATGAGTCCACCGATAATTGTATCAAAATCGGTTTTCGACGTACGGCCATTTGGAAAGAAAAGTGTTACAGTCGGACTATTAATTAACAAACAAATTTCGATTATTGTGTTATTAGAGTGCAAGTTAACGAAAAAAATCATTACATTAAATTTGGAACAATGGTGTACCCTCATGTCTGAATCTAATTATATTTCAATTACTGATAATTTACATATCAGGTGTAAACGCGTGAAAATAACTGATAACTTTACATATTCA
>JANEHU010001813.1:0-83620 GCA_027563435.1 Nasonovia ribisnigri
GTTATCATTTATCATTCCAAATATTTAATTTGTGTAATGTGATTACCTATTTACAAGTATAAGCTATAAAGTAACTTTATTTTAGTAATCATTACATTTATAGGGGTACGGGGTATTAAATTAGATTGTTTGAGAAATATAAAATATAATATAGGTATATTTTTTTTCATAATGATATATCTGCAATGTATAACGTAGATATATATAATTCACTGTATTGCACCACAACGCAAACGTTAAGTGTAGGTACCTAACTTTAGAAATAAGTACTGAAGTAATTACACATGGCTACATATTAGTACCTATACATTGAGAAATCATAAACGTGTGTATATAATATACATTGATGTAATGATGTATATAATATGTACTTGTTCATATTAATAGGGATGGAACGACGTTGGTTTTCATGGATCAATACAAATACCCACTCCAAATATTGATGCTTTGGCCTATAATGGTGTAATATTAAATCGCCATTATGTTCAACCAACTTGCACTCCATCGAGAGCGGCTTTGCTTACCGGAAAATATCCGATTCGATATGGTAATATGAATTACTTATATTGCATATGCCGTATTATATACATACATAATATATATTATATATATATATAAATGTAATGCTCCAATAGTCAATACTATATAAATAATTAATTTCATTATTTGTTTAATGCAATATTATTTTATGAAGTGAAATGTGTCTTAATTTATTGTGAACCTACGCCAACCCAGTACGTTAAACTTTACTATATAAGGTACCATTTTATTATTTTCATTTTCATTAAATTAATGAAATACATAACTGGGTACATAAGTCGATTTTTTTAACTAAAGTTAGGTCAAAATCAAGTTTCCATGAACTCGAATTCGAATAAAAACTGGATTTCTTTCTTGAAATTACTTCATATTTGAGCTTTTTTTCAATTTAAAAATGTTACCATCATAATTTATAAGAAATTCACATATTTTATAGTATAATAGTATTATAACAGTTATAGCAATTGACAAAAAATTAAAATAAATTAATCTGCAGTCACATGCAAGAATATTTTTAACTTAATTACACTGGGAAGTATTCGTACCGTTTGAGATGTTCGAATTCAAACTAAAATATAGTTCTTACATTTCTTTAAGTTCGGGGGTTAGAGGATATCGAAAACCCATCATCTCTAGTGCAACACACATTTTATTTTCTCACACAGTGTTTTATATTTTAAGGCCTTCAAGGATTTCCCATTGTTGCTGGTATGCCCTTAGCACTTCCGTCAAATGAAAAAATTTTACCACAAGTAAATATAATAACCATTTATGATGGATTATTATTATTACATTAGTCGTTTTTTTACGTTATTACAGCTGGTTAATTATTAACATTTTAGTATTTGAAAGATTTGGGTTATTCAACTCATTTGGTGGGGAAATGGCACTTGGGTGCAAACAAAAACCAGCATACCCCCCTAAAAAGGGGATTTGACAGTCATTTTGGTTATTGGAATGGATTCATAAGTTATAGAAACAGTACGCATTCTACGGTGATTCTCAGTTTAAAAATGTTTATTATTAAGAAATAGTAATTTGTTTTTGAACAATAAATTATCATACAGGGATCAATGGTCGGCAAAGATGCCAGACGTGGATTCGAAAGAGCAGGAGATGAGATGGTTGATCGATATGCAACAGACATTTTCACCGACGAAGCTGATAAAGTTATAAAGTTATGTAAAAATCATGGAAAACCAATATTTTTAATGGTAAGTCACTTAGCCGTTCATACCGGAGTACCTGGACCAAATATCTTGGAAGTTTCAAATAAAACACATAACGATATCAGATTTAATTATATTGAAAACAAAGAAAGAAGACTTTATGCAGGTAAGAAAAGATAGGCCTAATACTTTGAAATCTTAATGTTACAAAATGAATCAATAAATTGTTGTACAATTTAAAATATTTACAATATATATTATAATTTTCAATAATTAAGAGGACTCTACACGGCCATTTGTTGTCTCCGTCTTGCAACTGAGTATAACATAGTAAATTTACGCTCAGCAGATCACGTTTAGCTCCGTTAGTTTAAAAATTAGAGTGAATCATCGACCTATAATAAAACTTGATGGTAAGAATATTATCTGTGTTTACATGTGGGTTTTTTACGATTGTTTAATTTTTTAGCAAGTTATGCGTATATATATAATATAGGCAATATAGCGTAAATTAAAAATGCTCATTACTCACTTAAAAACTGAATTATTGTAAAAAACTCACCAAACAAACACAGATATTATTCTTACTAGTTACCATCAAGTTTCATAATAGGTCAATTCACTCAAGTTTTTAAACTAACGTAGCTAAACGTGATCTACTGAGCGTAAATTTGGTATACTATAGGCACTTGTAAGACGGAGACAACAAATATCCGCGTGTAGCGTCCTCTCAAGACTAGTGTTACATACATAAAAACCGATGAATAATGTTCGATAATGTAAATTGTAATACACAATCGATGAAGAAAACTTGTTTCAAGTTGTATTTTATTAAGTAGGTAGGTACTTATACTAGGTAACAATAGGTAGGACGTGTTTATACAATATTACAACTTATAAGCTACAAATTTTGTATTTTGGTATAACTTGCAAGGTTATGGTTAGGTTATAGTTATAGTTTGAAATTAAAAATTTGTTTTGTATTCAATTTAAGTCCATAAACATTTCAAATTATTATACCTATATTCTATAAAATATGACGTATATTAGTGTACTAACTACCAAATGGCAACTACTTAGCTGGGTATACTCATACTTCATAGTTCTTGGGCGTAAATAGTATATGCTCAATATATAATTTATTATGTACTTTTATGACTTGTAACCTATGAATCTAAGATAAAATGTGAACCTTTATATAGTTGATGTAGCCAATGGCCTTAAACGTCTAGATTTAATTATAAATAAAAAAAAAATGTATTATATATTATATAATCTCAAATTTAAATTTACATTTATTTGACCTAGGAATTATAATAAATTTCAAATAATTATCATTGAGATTATAGCCAATAGGTTATTGACGACTTAAATTATATTAATGAAAATATGAAATATATTTAGGATTTCTACGGCAAAGTTCCAAAAAGCTTAAAATGTATAACAACCTGATTACCCAAATCAAGGCCAGCATTTAAAATTAATACACCCTACTGTAAAATGTATCACTTTGACACGTCTTTACGTGTACAAAAGTTTAAAACTTTTTTCTTTCTACAAAAATTTGTTTGACCAATTACGTTAGACTTATTACCTTATCTAGGTTAATAATTATAATTTATATTTATTTAATAATATATAATTCCAGGAATGTTGACTTCATTGGATGAATCTGTTGGTAGTGTCATTGAATCATTAGGTAATAATGGAATGCTAGAAGACTCAATTGTGTTGTTTATATCTGATAACGGTGCACCGGCTGACGATCCTATATGGGGTTATGGGAATTCTGGATCTAATTGGCCATTAAGAGGAGTATGTTTAATTATGTCTATATACGTCATACTTTTAATTAAAACAAATTTACATAATATATATTTTTCAAACGCATATTTGGTAATTGGTATAAAATATAAATAACTTATTAGAATATATTAAGTCTTTATAATATAACAGACGACAATATTATGAAAATTTGAATAACGAATGCATACGGCTATCGGGCCATATAGGTAGTTAATTATTAATGATTAAAATTCATAAAAAAAAAAAGGGAAAGTAGGTAACCGCTGTGCTGTACAATAGGTGTCGGGTTTACTTTGTCATTGAAGAGTAGTATAATGTACGTATATTAAATTTGAATTCAATCAAAAATCATTGCCTATACAAGCATTTTCTATACATGATAAAAATTAATATTTCATACCCGCATTTTTTTTTTTAAATAGATTTTATAGTTTAATAGTTGTTAATGAGGTACTTATACCTACTTTGTACTAAATTTTCAAGCTTCTTGACTGAGCGAAATTATTTTTATCAATATTTATTAAATACAAATAAAAAATGTAAATTGTCTATAAATTAATTAAAATAATTAATATATTTTTTATTAATTAATTTATCTAAAATTATTAAAATGTCATTGCGCATGGGAAAACTTATAATTTACCTATGTAAAAATGTTCAGTCTCCACTCCGTTCATGAATAATGTTTTTGAATATAATAATATTATAACAAAATAACTGTAATATTTAACATCGTTATTCTTCGTTTAAGTATATATGAGTATATCGTTTTGAACAACAAATGTTTATAAAGAAAAATTGTAAGTAACTAAAGGTAATATTTATTTAAGAATTTTTGGTCGAAATACTTTTAGCTGTAAAAATGTACACTATATAGCCACTCGTAAACCATATTAACTAATTCCAAGAATGAACTGATATACTCTTTATCAAGTATCCAAAACCAAAATATAGTAAAATATAATAGATAATTATGCCCATAATAGCTCGTAGAGTACAGTGCTTGGTGCTCACTGCCCACTGGCCACACGTACGTACGGTAATGGCAACAAAAGTCAAAACCACGATGTAGAGAAGAGAAGGTGATAACACTCGGCTTGATCGGAGAAAAAAAGTGGCTTATTTTTCGACGGCAATTTTGTAGTTTAAATAAAATCCACCGTGAGCACCACAAGCTTCGAAGGCCGGTTGTTATTCAATAATAGCATTATAACCACTATGTAATTATGCATTATTTTCATTTTAAATCGTAATTTATAAATAAATTAATATTTTATTTAAGATGAAAAATACCTGTGTGTGCCTATGCATAATATAATATAATATATTTGTTTTTAATTTAAATTTTATATGTTTAATTTGTCTCAATTGTGTACAATGCTCATGTGTATAAAATATTTTTAAGTAAATGTTTATTTTCCATATAGTTTTGAGTCTTGTGACTATAAATTATATCCTGATTTGGGTAGTATTTTTAAATTTTTTATAAATTATACAAATTTCAATAATAAACTAGATTTATTATCAACATAAACAAATATGTTATTTAATTAAAATTATAATTATATCACAATCAGTTGATGGAAACATGAAACTTAAGCTTAAATATGTTATAGGAATATTATAATAAAGAAAAATTAGTATAATATTATACATTTTTATAAAAATTTAAAATTGAATTAACATGTACATAATAGTTATTATTATGTATAATAACTATAATAATTAATAATTTTTATTTTAAATTATAATACTTATTTAAAATATTAATATCAGTATATTGAAAATAACTTAAAATTATTGCATGTACAAATAATTTATCATAGTATAAACCAAATTATTAGTACCATATATGATATAATAATATATTACTGTGGAACTATTTAGTAATTATCTACTTTAAATTTAAAAATTTTCATAAATGTTGTTTAGTCTATTGTGGTCTTACACCTTTGGTGCTCGAAATAATGTGATATTCTTTGCTTCACTAGCATATCCCGTCTTACAGCCTGGCACAAAACATTTATTTGGCATTTTATAAATTAATTTACTATTAAACTTTTGAAAATATAGGAAAGCCTATTGAGTCTGCCAGTAGTAAATAACTAATGTTTAAATGGGCAGTCAGAGTTCTTACAATAATTCTATTAAATTTGGAACAATATTGGGAAGGGATTTCTATTTTAAATACTGTTTGTTATGACTGGAAGTCTACCTCTATGTATTTATTATATTGAATTATGAAATTCAAACAATAATACTATATTATAACTTCCATTTATAATGCACCAAAATAGCAAATAATTAATGTTTGTTATGACTGGAATCTGGAAGTCTACCTCTATATATTTATTTTATTGAATTTGTGCCTATATATAATATTTTTATTTATTTCAACTTGCATGTATGATATAATTATACTTCGTATGAATTATGAAATTTGATCAATAATACCATATTATATAGTTCATTTTCAATACATTTTAATAGGAAATAATTAATGTAACCGGCCTTCGAATACTGTGGCGGTGCCCGGTGGTATTCATGTTAACTAAAATAGTGCCGTCGAAAAATAAGCCACTTTTTTCACGGAGTGTTATCACCTTCTCTTCTCTACATCGTGATTTATATATTGTTCACATTGTTTGGTTACTGTATGAACTATTTATGAGAATCCTTGTTTTAAATTTTCAATCCTTAGCTATAAAAATTGAACATTTTATAATTTTTAAATAAGTTTAAAATACGTTTTAAAAATTTGTCATAATACAATAATAAGAATAATAATTAAAAATAAGTATCACGTTTTAAAAATTGTCAATACAAACATAAATCAGTAAAATACATAGTCAATACAATCAGTCTACAGTTATAATAATAATAATTTCAAATAGGTTAGGTATACTGTTTAAAAAATTGAACATTTTATAATTTTTAAATACGTTTTAAAAATTTGTCACAATACAATTTATAATAATAGTAATAATTAAAAATAAGTTTCACGTTTTTAAATACAAACATAAATCAGTCAACAGTCAAATAAAGTAAAAATAATAAAATATTAAAAAAATCACAAGTTATCGATATCTTATTGTATAGGAGATAGCACCTAAAAAGTTTTCAATATCGCGGATACCATTATCATAATCCTCGCATAATTTTTTTAATTGGATTTGTGTTTTTTTGTACACCGTTTTTTGTCGTTTTTGTTGTGGTACTCCTAATTGAATTTGGGCTAGCTTTGTCTCATCAGCTGCCACTTCCAACCTTATTTTAGCTATAATTGTCCAAATTGTTGGATGTGTTTGTCCTACCAATTTACTAAATCTATGGTTCCACCCTTCCGTCGAATTGTTTGTGCGTTCTTCATCATTTAAAGTTGAGTCGTGTACGTTCCATAAATTTGGTGGAAAAATAGGTGGGCAATTTCTTAAGACTATTCTGTTATTTTCATTTCTAACTTGCCTGTATTTGCCATTAACGTATGTTGTATCGAAATAATTTAATAGCGTTTCAGCCTCCTCCGGAACAATGTTTTTTAAATATGCCATACCATCTTTGACATCTCCAACTGGTAAAAATGCCAAGCCATCCATTTTTCCACAAAATTCAATTAGGTTTTGATCTTCTCTGTATTGTGTCTGGAGCCCTAACTCTTGTATTTTCCGATAGGTTGATTGAGTTAAATGGTAGAAACAACCCTGAATATGTACATGTTGTCCGAGAACATGTGTGATAGCTGTGATAACTGCACGTTCAAAATCAACATGTACTACCACAGGATCAGGAAATAAATGTTGTTCTTCACATTTTTTTAAAATAGTAGTGAGCATTTGCTCATAAGCAGTCAAAGTTTTATTCTGTAAGAGAATATATACCGCTGTTGTAAAACATTTATTTATTTCTACACGTATAACATACAGTTGTGTAAATAGTTTTGGAGCCAAAGCAAAGTTCCCATCCATATACCATCTTAAAGAACTTGCTAAATTCACAAGCCCTTCATGCGTTGCAAACATCACTATCCTTTCATTTGCTTCTTTCCCGTTATCATCAAGTAACAGTACTTTGTTATGTGGTTCTCCTGTACTAGTTAGGTTACGATAGTCGATAGTATTCAACAGATAGAACATCTAGGCAGTTGGATTATTGATCAAAATTTTTAATTAGAAAATTAAAATTTATGTCTAATGAAATATGAATTAATATAGCAAAATATAAAAATTTGGTTTTTATTTTCATGGTTTTTTTTTCTTTTGGTTTTTTTTCCGTGATCTATGGTAACCGTCTAATTTCAAATTTGGTCCGCTATTATCGGCTGATGCGTTGCTATTAGTAACCCCCGTTATACTATCTGGATTAGTTCCTAATACGACACTAAATATATGACTTCCGGAAAGGTCTATTTCGAAACTATCGTCTAACGTTATATTTGAACTATTACGATGTTTCCTTGGGCTTTCTGACATAGAATTATGCTTACCAACTATTGTACATTACTATATTTATCATTGAATTGATGTTGACACTTCTTAGAGTTCGCTGGTCCACGGCAGATGTTGAATTCTTTCTTGGGAAGTTGATCAAGCCTCCTTTGATTGAACTGGGTAGGAATCCTCGTCGTGTTGACACGATATATTATGTAAGGGATCCCTGGTTTCGGTACCAAAATTTTCTTGTTGCGATCCAGTTATGGAGCTCGGTTGACAAGGGCCGAAATGCCGAATCAAATGAATTAACACGTAGTCAAATTAACTATTATTATGACTTTTATTTATTTAGGTCTTTAACACTTTTTAAACATTCAGAGTAATGTTTACAACTTTCAGTAGGTACTAGGTAGTTAGCATAATATAATAATATTGTTCTGTGTACACTGTACAGTTCACGGACCACGGTTCACGCAGAGTTCAAATCTTATAATATTATCATTGAATATATATTAGTGGCTTTGTAGGTACTAATTACTTTCTTTTGGTTCCTCAGTTATAGTACTCAGGTCTCAGACAATCGAACAGGTTGCGAGCTAGGCACCAGCGCACCGGCTGCTAGTACATAAGAAATACATGACCACATGAGTGACAATAAATTTACGCAACGGTCAAATACATTGACGCGAAACGTTCTGAACGACAGTCAGTGAAATAATAATGTAGTATGCATGACAAATTTAATTTAATTTGTCATGGTAGTATGTACCTCTCCCGGGATTACGACGCGCGGGCCCCGTCAGATAAGACGATGGACGTGGTTAAGGCCTGCTGCCACGGCGTCGATACAGCGCACAATGCCATCTCTTGAGCGTTGCATGTTTTTCACTTTTACCAGAATGGCCTCTTAACACTTTTAGATTTACTATTACCGATTGATTAACATAATATAAATTCAACTTCACTTTACTACTCATAGTTTACACAATAAGTAATTGATAATTAAGATCTGGATGCATTAAAAAATAATATTGAACAAGTATTTATTTTTATTCTAGAATTAATTACATATTTTATTATATATTATTCATACAAATATTCGCAGAACTTCCAGAAACAAAATAATAAGTACATAAATTTAAAAATGTATTTACATATTATATATATATATATATTTATGGTAAAAAAATAATTAATGATATACAGGAATTAAATACAAATAAGTTAAATTTTAAATTATAACAAGAAAATTTAATATTTTCCATGGTTTTAATATCTATACTAATTAGTTAGTACTTTGTTAATAATAAACCAATAAAGTAAGTATCTGAAGAACTAAATAAAAAGGAAGTTTGTTTTACATTACTTAAATAAATCAATAAAAATCAACAACAAATATCCTATTTGTATTATTTAAAATGTTAAAATAAACTATAAAATGAAAAGAATATTAAAAATCGACTGATTTAGTAATTTATTTTCCAAAAATTGCTCTATATAAATTAGAAATATATTCATTATTCATGATTCGTCCAACAAAATTATTTGTTATATTGAGCTCAATTTCTATTAAAAGAATATGCAATCCTAAATATAATTAGTCCTAAATCTTAATCATTAAAATATTTATAAAGGAAATAAGACCTATGAATAAAGATTCACATGAAGACATAAATATAGAAAATAATTTATAAATCAACAGTTAAAGAAATAACCAAAATAAATTATAACAATTTATTTCAAATTAATGAATAAAATATATTTCTTAGAATCAACAAATACCAAGTTTTAATAATTACAAAATGTAAATTAGTTTTAGTAGATAGGTGCTTACTACCTATTGTATGTTTTGATGACACTCAGAACTCAATCAAAGATATCTTAAAATTGACGAAATGCTAGAGAATTAAGATATATAGTGCTAAATGAAATATTTTATTTAAAACCATGAACATGCAAATGTTGTTGGATCACACAAATATTCAAGTAAATATCAGACTACGAACTTTGATTTTGGCCTGAATTGAAAACATCATGTTCTCCAGAAAAGATTAGTCATCAAAGAAAAAAATGTGTAAGCTTTACTGGCTTGTTTGAAGACACTCAAAATTAGACATATCAAACAAACCTGTAAGAGACAGGTATGTAGATAGGTATTAAAAAAGCAATATGGACTTCATGATTTTAATGTCTGAAAATAGTCTTGTATTATTATTAACTCTATTGACTGTTGAGAGTCAACACTGGGCTATGAGAAAATAAGTTTCAGTTTGCTTACTTTAGTCTTTCAATTATGTAAGTCCATACAACATTTATAGAAATTTAAAATGAAAGATCAGATTGTGAAAACAATTAAATGAAACATTATACACTAGTAATTAACTTAGGTATGAGAAATATTAGGTTACGCATTGTTGACAATTAAGTTTTTTATAAATTTTTTTATAATTTACAGCACATATTAGATACCAGTATTCTATTCACAATATGTATAAGGGAAAAGATTAAAGTATATGTCACAAACTTAAATTTGATTCAGCTAACACATTTTTTTTTAGGCAGAAACTTAGTAAAATCTTGATTGACTTTTTTGATTTGTGTATGTGTTAGTAAATTTTGAAATGGTTTAAAAACTATAGTTAGCATTTGATTTTTAGTAATCAGAAAAATATAAACAGTTGTAAATTTTAAGAATTAGAATTTAAAAAAAAAAAAAACAAGGGAAATTAGTGAAAAGTCAAAATTGTATACATAGACGAACCTGACGTCACAAAAAAATTAGTAGAAACAACTCATTTTATTTTAATTCACGATAAAACTTTTTGACTATTTTATTTGTTTGAGAATCTTGGGAAATGTATTTAGAAAGAACCAATCACACCAGAACATACAATAGAAAACTATTTTAATTTATCACTTAGTTAATATTTAAACAAATGTTTAAAATACTGTAATATATTTACTATCTAAAATCAACCACATTGACCAGCAGGTTGTCATCCAATACATAATGTTCAGCAATCTAAAATAAAATATAATACATTTTTAAGTTTTTAATTTGATAGTAACAAAATTATGATAAACAGTTTCTGAATTAAATTAAAACTGGCAGTTCAAATAGTTTGATCGACCAACCCACACTGCTTATAACGTCTATGAAACAGACTAAACTAATTATATATACAGTGGCGTACATTCAAATTTGATCTAGGGGGGGTTTAAAAAAAATTATCTACACTATAACCTTCTCTTTAAAACTACCCATTTTCCTAACAATTAAACACATTACACGTGTAAAAATTAATAGGCAAAATAGCAAAACAAATACAAAGGTTTCCATAACTCATGGCAGTTAAATATTATTTAATATGCACATAGTAAGTACAGAGTATTATACACCATACCGTTTTTAAAATATTTTGACTTTTTTTGAGTTGTTTACAGACATTTTCAATTTCCAAACTTTTTAGTTTTTTTTTCTATAAATATCAATACAATTTTATTAATTGGTTAAAAATTCTTGAAAATTGAATAGAAGGCTCCTAATATATTGTTTTAAAGGTAGATGAAAAATATTAAAAATCTGTAGTCACAATTTTTTTTTCTAAGCATTTAAGGTTGAAATTTTGACAAAATGCGTAATAATGACGAAATTTTGCAAATTATTTTGAGTTAGAAATTCATAAAAATTTTTCTATTAAAATCTAATATTTTAAAATGTAACACGAGATTTAACATAAGTTTTTCTATTTTTATCAAAAATAAAAAATCTAAAAGCATGTAAAAATAAATTTTTATGAGCGTTTTAAGTTCATAATTTTACAACATTGGTTATTCACTCGATTCTCATGTAGCGTTTTTTCTTATTTGGTTGTAATTCAAAAACGAATATTTGTTGATGCATGAAAATTTCACTGAACGTTTATATTCTAATTTCCTATACACCATACAATTTTGAAAATATTTTGATTTGTTTTGAGCTGTTTACAGACATTTTCAATTTTCAATTTTTTTAGTTTTTTTTTTTATAATTGTCAATAAAATTTTATTTGGGGGGCCAAAATGTCTGAAAATTTAATACAAGGTTTCTAATATATTGTTACAATATAAGTTGAAAAATTTTAAAAATACATAGGCTCGATTTTTTTTATAAGCATTTAAAGTTCGAATTTTGACAAAATTTATCAAAATCTCGAAAATTATCAATCATTGTAATTAAAAAAATATCAAATGTTCAGTTTTTATAACTAAGGATTGAAAATTTCAAACAAAGATTCTCATAAATAATTCATAATGTAACCAAAAAATCTAAAAAATATATAAACACATTTGTTTTTTACAGACATTTTAAATTCAAATTTGGACAAAATTACATAATTAAACCAAGAATAACGATTTTAGTTATTTTGTTATTTTGTTATATTTTAAAAATATTATATTATTTTGATTGATATACGGCACCCATAATTTCGTTATGAAATCTTTTTTCGTTGTTGGTAAAGTATAGTGTTTACTCAATAGTCATATTATTATGACGTATGTTTGTGTTTACACGGATGATTAATAATAAGAAATTCATCAATAATATCACATTTTTTTTTTTCTTTGAACCCGAAAACCCCCGTATGTACGCCACTGTATATATAAATAATTTAAAGACATTCCTGTGTTTAATAAAATTATAGCAGAAAGACTAGGACATGTACTCTATTATTATACCCACCCACCCACCCAATTTTTAAGGTAATGTAATTTAACTACCTAAATTACGTGTTGCTCCACTGTTGATAAATGTAATTAGTCCTCTATTTTGCTTCACAGCAATAAATTAGTATGTTACAAGGATGGTAATATTACAATAAAATAAAATATATTTTTTTCTGTTTTAACTGAGAGTAAATAAAATAGAAAATCTATGATTTTAAAATTCTGATCAGGTGATTTATGTTGTTAAATACAAAATAACCGTAATAACTAGGTAATCATATAAGAAACACATATTCAATAATAATAATAGATTAATACATACAGCATAGATATCACCCTCTGTATTATGTGTGTGGAAACCACTGAAAAATTTGCAATCAGCTATAACTTGTAAGCCATGATAAGGCGTCAAAAAGAAGAAATTTGATCTGAAAATAATGTAATAAAAATTAAAATATTCATCAAAACACAATAAATTAATATTACTCATTATATTTAGGCGCACAAACAATTGCAATAGCTTCTGGCATCATTAATTGATATGAATAATGTGTATGCAAGTCCACACTTGACATAAATGAGGTTTGTGATGGATGAGTCTGTTAAACATGAATAATAATTGCTTGAAAACTTCAATAACAAAGAATTTTTAAGAAAGAAAATATGCTTAACTTAAAAATAGATAAGACCTCAAAAGTTGATGACCTAATAAATGTTAAATAATGACATAGAAAAATTTAAAAGTCATATAAATACAAAGATAAAAATATTAAATTTTCTAATTAATTGTGATTCATCTAGTCTTATAACATGTTAACATGAAATATAAATTATAATACAATGTTATTAAATTGTATTGAACGATCAAAAAAACTATAAAATCTGACATAAGTCATAAAAGTAAAAATATGTCTTATTTTTATAAAACTAATTTAACACTTATTTTATTTTTTATTTAAATTAATATCAAAAATATTACTGGGTCCCACTGAAGAAAATTCATGATAATATCATAAAAAATTTGATAAAAAATTATAAAATCACTTGAAAAAATATTATGACTACTTATGTATTTTTGAAATTTGTTAATTGGTGCATGAATAACTTTTTTACACTAAGAATATAGAAATAGAGGATCATCGCCTAAGATTATAAAAAAAAAGTCATTAATTTCGAGTCTTAATTATATTATTAATTAGATAATTTGTATTTTCCAAACAATCTTACATGTATCCATCCTAAGGTGATAAGATCTTGCTTATCTTGAAATTCAAAAATATCTTCTTCATTCATCGTAGTGCATGAATCTGATGTGCCACTTTGTTTTGGAATCATCAAATGAGTCACGATTAAACAGTTAGAACTCTAATAATTATTATAATGAAAATGTTTGTTAAATATCTACTATACAACTCAACATAAAAATACAAACAAACTAAAATTAACCTACAACACAATTCAAGAAAAATTAAAAATTAAATTACCAATTTTCCAGCTAATATACCACAAGTCTCCAAGTTATTGGATGTATTACGTTGTGCTTGTTCTAGAAATCTTCTAGTTAAATTGCCTGGAACTACTATTTGGCGAAGATTGTATGGGTTTGAAGTGTTCTTGTTCAATATTGGTTTGGTACTTCTATCAACAATAGGCTTGTGTCTAAAAAAATAGTTTATTTCAAACACAACTTTTAATACTAGATAGTAAGTAAAATGTATTAATAAAATTATTTAAAACTTAATAGTAAATATTAAATATAAATTAATAATTTGCTTCATCAGAATCTTCTAAGACCTATTGATTTATTATGAAATAGTTACATTAAAATTTTAAAAGAAAGGATGGAGGATATTATAATTTTACTATTGTACTAATAAATCAATAGCACTAATACACTTTCATAATAATTAACATCATTTTTAAGAAGACGTCATACCCGCATATGTTGTCTTGGTCTTAAATACATACGACACAGCATTTTTGTTGACCTGTTAGTTTTGATATTAGAGTGAATTGACCTAGTGACCTATGTGTCCTCTTGAATATTTTTTTGCGATATTTTAATTTTTAAGTGAGTTATGAGTATGTAAACAATTTTAAATGAAATAATCTTATAAATTATAAAAGATTGTTAATAATGCATGTACTGTGTAACTGTGTAAGGTAAAATATATACCAGCGGAGAGCTCAGAGGCCCCCCCCCCCAAAAAAAAAACCAGGCGAATAAGTACCTACTACACAATTTAATTTAATTTAATATATTTTTTTGTTTATTACGGTATATAATATAAGATTATATTAGTATACTGGATATCGTTTAATAAATTGTAAACTTTTCTTAGTTATCTTATGTTTTCGTGTAGTACTCCAGTACGTAGTACGTATGTGGTTTTCAAATAGCGACTCTCAAGTTCTCTGTTTAGAATTCTAATTTAGTTGATTTCTTATCGTCAATATGTGTGACGACTGTCGTGCTCAGAGTAATTGTTTCAATGCTTGTAGCTGATGAATCATTTTACCACTAAAGATCTTTTTAAACATTACAAAGGCTTAAAATCAGGTTAAGTATACCAAGGTCATAACTGAAAGAAATTTTGGTAGCCCAACTTTTTTTTATATGGATGCTAAACACTTATCATTTTTAAGTCTCGTTTTGGTTTTGCCCTCATGCATAATATTTATCGAGACATTCCTATTTCTATATATATAGATAAAGCATTAGATTTATTTACAAAAATAAGATTTTGTATAGCTTTTGTACTATTTTGTATAATCTGTACACTTACAATCTTTAAAATTAAAATACTTGTAAGTTTAATAAAAATAAAGTTTAGTCTGATAGATGCTCTAAAGTTAATAATTTTTACACATACATTTATTTTTACAATTGTCTCAATTAATAAGATTATATAGGGTAATGTGGCCATGTGGGTTATATAATATACTGATTCTGAAGCATTTAAATATATTTTGATATAACAGGTATTCATAATCAAATATCAAAAAAAAAAAATTCTGTGGTGTTTATACTGCCACCAAAAAAAATAAAAAATGAGACCCTAGAGCTGCCACTTATGTATACTACAACCAAAATAAACATTTTTGTATAATATATCATTATTTATGAATTATATTTAATAACCTTAATTGAATCTACTAATAATATATTCAATAATGTTTATATATTTGGCTACGTATGATGTATCCTACATATTTATTAAAATAATATGACTTCGGAATGCATTCACCTTAAATAATCATAGTATCAAATTAAAAATAAATACTTACTGATTAAATTGTATTTTTGAATTTGAATATGTAGGTATATTTGAAGGTAAAGTTTTATCACTTAATTCAGTAAAATTGATTAAATTGTGATCTGGTTGTCTGGAAATAATTTTAAATAAATACATTTTTTTATTAGGTTTATTTTATTAGGTCTAATTTAATTAATAATAATTTATATTGTTTGAAATGTTATTTATATGCAATTTTGTTTAAAGTAAATCTTACCTTAATTCAAATGATGTAGGATTATTTAACTCAGGTATGGTGACATTATCTAAAATTGAGTTTAAATGTTCTTGAGTGACTATTTTACTAGATGGTGTATCACTCTTTTCTGTATTTAATACTTTTTGTTCACGTTTTTCTTTAAATTCTTCCAATGCCTATTAATATAAAGATTGTTAGATATATTATGTAACAATAATAATTTAATTGTTTTATTAATAAATATTAATAACCACATATCTATTAAATGTAAGAAAATTATATCTAAGGTAAAAAAAATTACAAACAGGCAACAATATAGATATTATATCGTGTTTATTTTATTTAAAGGCTAAATTATTTCGATATTATTGTTGTAGTATGCTACTTACAGTAGTTATTTTTATTTTAATTCATTTTACAGCGGGAAAGTACATATTTTGAGTCATTACGATAAATAACATATAACAGTCATACAAAATTATAGCTTAATAGCCATTATAATAACTGATCCATAAAAACCTATGATAACTTACTTATAGATATATTACTTTAGTCTATGTTGTGTCTATGTTAAAAAAGGGTCTCAAATGGTGATTTATTAATAACTACTTATTCACAATGTCAAAAAAAAGGTTACCAAACTTATCACTCTTTAAGATCGTTACTCTTTTCACAAATTTGTTAGACCGACAATTAACAGAAGAATGGTGGCGGTCTATTAATACTCAACACGACATATTATAATTTTTCTGAGATAATGTAAAAATAATATATAATGACGTATAGAAATATTATAAAGTCCTTGACAACGATAAATTAATAAATTATTTAGTAATAAATTGTTATTAATATTGTTGTTAATCAATAATCAGTAAATGTTTTTTTGGTAGGTATCATTTTACGGTAGGTAGCATACTACACCCTATTTCATATTTCTAGATCCACCTCTGCCCACACCACTTTATACAATAAAGAAGAGGTATCCTCAACTTCTACCACTTAGTTACTAGCGTAAATACCACTACTTCTAACACTATACGTGGTAGAAGCAACATAATGGTTTTTTTATTTTTCTCTAATTGAAATCAATAACTAATACTTAGGGTATTTGGTGTAATCACTGTTACAATATCAATAAGGTATTTACTATATTTTCTAAGGCCTTACAGACTACAATACAAACTAATAAGTATTTTATATATTTAATAAACTACCAGAAAAAGTAGATATTCATAAAGAAGCTGGTATAAAGGGATTTGGGCTGTTTAGTTTTGTAGAATACTGGGCCGTTTACCTCAAAGTCTGCCCCTGCTTAAAGAGACTAAATTAGGTGTTCCATAAAAATATTTTATCTTAAAATGATATTTACTTTTTGTTCTTGATACAACTCATATTCTGTACTATATTGTTCTAATAATTTAGTTTTTATATTTTCTGTTTTTGGAAGGACATCACGTAGTGCCCGATAATTTAAATTACGTTCTTCAATTGGTACATTTTTGTAATCTGGATGTTCATTAATAGTTTCCAAAAATAATCTGAAATTAAAAACAAAATTTATATTAAATAATTGAAATGATGCAGTGAAAAAATAACACTTGTTCAGTTTCACATTCCTTCAAAACAACCAAACTCATTCTTCTTTTAATTTTTTTCAAAATAAGTTTATAGTTCATTCACCAGTTTCATAGTGTGCTGTTAGTTTTGATATATTAGAATGAATTGACCTATAATCAAACTTTTAGGTGAGACCATTATCTGTGTTCTCTCGATCGGATTCTTACGATATTTTAATTTTTAAGTGAGTTATGAGTATGTAAAATATTAATATCAAAACTAACAGACCACTATTGAAATGGGGCGAATGAAAATTTGCTAAGTTCTATGTGTGTAAGGAGGAGAGAACAAGCGGGTATAACGTCCTCTTAAACTGTGGAAGTAGATATAAATTGAATACAGTAAACATCCGAATTTGTGTTGGTACAACATTTTAGTTTTGTTTTATTAATACATGTAAATATGGAATGAAAAGTTTAGAATATTTCTCAACTTTCTTTATTTTAAAAATTTAAAAGCATTTGTTTAATATCAAAATATAGTAATTAAGTTGTAATTAGTTAAATATTAAAACCTTACGTCATAAATCTCATGTAGAGAATATACGCTTGTTCCAAATTGTTTTCTTTAATATACACATCAGCCATACTGATCATCTCTCGCCCTGATCGGTAATATCTAAAACAAAGTCAAAATACTGTATTTTATACTGTATAATAAACATGTATGTACTATATAGTGCAAAATCATACTTTCTTGCTGCTATACTTGTGTTTAACTCGATTTTTGAACTTAACATCAATAATTGTTGAATCCTTTTTTCTGGCTTTTCTTTAAAATTGTCTATACCAGTTTGATTATGACTCATGTTTGATTTATATTTTGTAGTCAAATTCAATTTTTTATGAAATGTTTTACTATCTTAAAAGACAACAAATTGTATAAATAATGCAAATGACTGTGAATAATATGAGATTCGAGTACAAAGTAGGAATAACATATTTTTTTTTGCTTTTAATCTATGAGAGGCACGTTAGTTAGTACGTTACCTTGTGAGTTGTGATAAAACTTGATAAGGTAAATAATTATAAATTTATAAGTAAATAAGTAATCAAAATGTGACATAGATAGAACGATGTACAATAAGTAACCGATTTCGAGCTTTATATTTTATGACTTAAAACCTTGTTAATCCTTAATTTTAATAAACATTAGTTATTTGTTGACTGTAAAATATGTCATACGAAAATATACTAATTAGTAAGAATGTACGATGTAATCGTAGACGGCACCTTGGCAACATAATCAATAATATTCTTTTCTTATCCCTTGATATTTGATAGTAGCACCACAGGTAGCACTGAACAGAATAACTCTGTGATAGTAGCAAATAGTAGATTCATAAAGACTAGAATATTCTAATATTTTGAATTTTCTGATATTCTAGTCTTCATGAGTAGATTGTTGATATACCTAACATAAGTAATAAATATTATTATATTCTTCTGTCATTTTAATAGAAGCAAATTTTATATTGTTTATTAATATGTAATATTTTAATTTACATTTCTTAAATAAATAATTACCTAATGGCTACTCAACTTAATCAAGAAATAATAAACTGATTGAAAACTATTATTTTCTTACAATTTAAATGTTAGGTAGATACTGAAGAAGTTAGTATAATAGTGACTTAAAAACACTGGGGATCAAACCAAAGTTCTGTTATCATTATTCAAGTATTCGCCAAGGACCAAGCATATCCTAGTATGATTATTGATTACTATGGATAATAAGCAAGATGTACATCGGGCTAATAAGTAAGAACTAGGGTGCGGATTGAAATACTCTAAAAAAATCAAGATAAATTACTTTAAAAGAATAAAATGAAAATAAAACCAAGTGTATTTTTAAATTTTAGCACAATTTAAAATTTTGTTTAATATTTGTTAGTTATGGAGGGGGGAATTGTCTCTCGGCACCCTTAGCTATGCGCCTATGCCATTGTTATTAAATATTAATCATACTAAACGAACTTATTCACATTTCAGTTCCACGTAAGTATAAATCATTCAGTAACCAAAAAATCTCAAAAATATAAACACACAGTTTTTTTTATAGTTATTTTGTGTTCAAAATTGGACGAAATTGCATACTAAATATAACCAAGAATAACGATTTTAGTTATTTTGCTGTAATTTTATAATTTTAATTCAACTTACCGGCTACCGTATTAATAATAAGAAATAACAATATAATTAATATAATATAAAATATCCACAATAACAAACCGTCTCAGCTCAGAATCGTTTTTCGTATACAATGTTATTATTATATCATTTAATTCAAATTTAATACCCCCCTCCCACCACGTAAAGACGGCACTGCCCAGTATAATATTATATTTTAATGAGTTCCTACAACCTACCACCTTCCAATCACGGTTATAAAGAACTTTATAATAAGTTATACTATATACTTAGTTACTCGTTTAGTTATACTTACTTTATATTAAGTTCTTTATAAATTATAATCGTGCTTCCAGTAAATAAATAATAATAAACAGGCATATTAATGTGTTATCTATGGATGTAAAAAGGAAATATTTCTTCGTCTATGGTATTAACCGAACTCTGATAAAGGCTTATGACCTGGTTCATGGTCGCATAAATGACACGTCTTTGCTGTACATTGATGAAGCTACGTGTTGTAAACATAACCTAACGCTTATTTCTGATAACGCATATTTGATTGAGTATACAAAAATTGAAAATAATAAATATTCAGCCGGCTACGTCAGACTTCATAATAATTCATTTTTATTAAATTTTTCTCAGTTTTATTCTCTGTAATGGTTTAGTATAGTTAAACAAATTGGTGATCACATTTATCTGGTGTGTGTGGTTTAGAGCGCTCATCATGAAAGTTGGTAAGAGATCACCACTGTCTGAATATTGTTCTATAATGTTAATTATTTGATGCAATTTTACATTGTTTACTGTTTTAGTATTATTGTTCTTCGTGGTGACCAGTTGTCTATGCCTTTCGTCAAGTCTATCTGTCGATACATATTTGACATCTAGGGACAAAGATCAACTTAAGAGTGTGCTGCTTACGGGCTTAGAATCCGAAAATTTGTCTGATATCTTCTATGCTGTGTCAGGACTGCAAAAGCTTGATCAACAAATACCTGGTGTTCAAGTGAGTGCCCCCTACATATAATTTAATTTGCTCAAAATAAACTACATTAACATATATATTATATTCTGTTTCTATCTTCTCTTTTATCGTTGCTTAAAAAAATGTTTAGGTTGCCAATTAATTACTTTATGGCTTACTAATTTTTAGTGTTAATTTATTAGTCTGATACAAATTGTACGTTAACTGTACAATCGTAGTAATATGTAAAATTATTTCAAAAATCATTCACAAATTATTACAAAAAGTAAAGTAATTGTATGTAGGTAGGTAAGTAATAGGTACTACATTTTAATTAGAAAAATTACAAAACTCATTTATATTTAAGAATTATCTTTCTATAACACATTTTTTTTCCGTACATTAAAATTGTATAAACTTAAAGTTAAATAATATTATTTTTGTAGTTATAATAATAATATAACTGTTATTATTTATTTAAATAAAATTGTATTAAAACAGTTTTGTTAAAGAAATAATTTTTGGTGTGAATATGTGAGTACCTATAGTTTTGGTTTTCTTAAATCTGAAAAAAAAATACTATTCTAAATTATTACATAATTTATTATCATTTAAGCATTAATAAATTGACTCAGCTATCCCACAATAATATGCCGGATTAAAAGTATAAAAAAATTTATAAAATTATTTATTACGGAGTTCTTCAATTAAGAAAATCAGACATATTAAGTATATAATTTCTTTACAAGTATTTTGAAAAGTTGATTATCTATTGTACAATATTCTATTCAACATAAGAAGTAACCTCGGCATTGACTTGTACGCAAGGGCGTGGCTTTACAACACGGCAGGCGTACAGATGGTTTACTCAATTCAACTGAATCAATTGTGGGACAAAAACAGCCACCCGACTAAAGCTGGTTTTTTATGTCAAATACCTAGTGTATAAATAGAAAACTTGCAATACTACATCACAAGCAACACTAAACCAACTTCACTGTTATTTAGTTGTTAACTATAATAGCATTGGATTTATAACATTATTACTGGGAGATGTAAAGATAACATTTCCATCACTAGAAAATTTGAAGCTAAAATGTATAAAGTGGTTTAAAATAATAATTAATATGATTATCATAATGATATAGATATCCCAGGTGTCCATGGTAGAATACAGAACATTGATATACCGCATACTATACTCATATTTATAGTTAGGTACTAGCACCAGACAAAGTATTGAGCCCATCAAGTTTTAAGGTTTTTGACATTTGATTACAGCTATTGTACGGTTGAACAATTAGAATAATTATATTTTATACTATGTTAGTACTAATTTCTCATTATAATTTAAAAATTAATACACTTCAAACACACATAACCATCCCATTTTTTGAGTGGCCCATCAAAGTTTTCTCTGCAGCTCGCCAGCCCAATCCGAGCCGGACTTGTACACAAAATGGTGGTAGGCCATATATTGAGAGCACGGTTATCTACTAGTAGATAACCGTGATTGAGAGATAGCCAAAGTCATAACTTAATGCCTACATAGTTTTTGTTTTAAATTACATTCTACAAAATGTATGGTGTATATGTAACTCATTTAGAAATGTTGACATAAGTCTATGATTTATTATCTGATTTTAAAATATTGATTTCAATTAACTACCTATGCAAAATGTTTTATTTTGCATTATGCTACATGTTTCCAAGTCAAATTAAAATAATAGTTACATTTTTTCAACTATTATCCACATTTTTTTTTGGTACAATTAATTATAAGTTACCTAGAATTATTATGTTTGCGTCATAGCTAAATATTTTAGGCTATTATTTAATGTTCTATTCAGTATTGATTTATTAGTGTATTACATTATTCAATGTTTACATTGGGTGTTTTAAAATTTATTGTTAAACTCGCATTTAGTTACTATTTTTTGTATTATTTAGGAACTAAAAAATATGAAATTCTATGTAATATTTTGTACATTCAGTATTACTTTAATTATTCAATTTATTTTTTTTCTAATTTATGACCTATATAATTTTTACCCCCTGTGAGTTTTATTTTTTTATAAGGCCTCTGAATAAATATGTTTGGAGAACCCAGATCATTATGATTACCATAATGTTTTTAATGGCTTTTAAAAATTTAAGTACAATAATTGTTTAATTCCTGAAATCCTGTAATAGTATAAAACCGTCAGTGAAATTTATTGTCTTCCCTCCCTCGTAAAAAGTTTAAGACATGTTAAATTATTTTAAATACACGGAATTATACAGAATTAGATTTTATAAATAATTGGTGTGTTAATAATTGGTTAACTTTGATTTTTTGAAATGTATAAACATTATAAAATATTAAGACTGTAATTATTAGTTATTAGTTTATTAACAAATAATAATAACTAATACAATTAGTCGTAAATATTTTTTTATTTATTAATTGGATGCCACACGGATATTTGTTGTCTCCATCTTATAGTGCGTAACATAACAAATTTACGCTCTACAAATCACATTTAGCTCCTTTAGTTTAAAATTAAAGTGGATCGACCTATTATGAAAATTGATTGTAAGAATATTATCTGTGTTTGTGTACTGGTTTTTACAATAATTCAATTTTGAAGTGACTTATGAGCATTTTTAATTTACGTTTTATTATATACACAAAACTTGCCAAAAAATTGAACTATCGTAAAAAAACCATCATACGAACACAGATAATGTTCTTACCAGCAAGTTTCGTAATAGGTTGACCCACTCTAATTTTTAAACTAAAGGAGCTAAATGTGATTTGCAAAGCGTACATTTGCTATGTTACGCATTATAAGACGGATACAACAAAGATCCGTGTGGCGTCCTCTTAATTAATATTTACTAAACTATTCAATTTATGTTTCATATAGGCCGTCTGTAATAAATTAGTGAAATTAGTTGGAAAATCAAAATCATTAGATTCTGTATATTTTTCAACAAGTGCATGGAATGCAATTGCCATATGTTCAGGGAAATTAGTTGTTGATGAATCAGTCCAAGTAATACAATTTATTTTATTTAGGTAACTTGCTATCTGTTATTATAAATTATCATATTTTCAGGATGTTTACACCATGTTGGAGAAGAAAGATATTAGAGATGTTCACATGTCTGATTTATACTTTGGAGTCAGTATTTTGAGTAACCTTAATCTTAAACCCAAAGATATTACTAAACTTATAAATATCATAAAAAGGAAAATGAAGCCCGATGATACTATTACTGAGTATGTCCTAGAAAAATTTTTAACTATCAAAATATAACCAAATAAAATAATTGTTATTGCAGTTTTGGATATTCAATACATTTATTGGCAAGTCTAGGCCCAGAAGGACGTTTTGCTTTCAATCGTTTGTCTGATGCCATTATGCAAGTTGATCAGGTAGACCGTAAATTCTTACAATTCGAAGGAGGCTTGTCTGTCACTGGTAAAGTTATATACACAAGTGCATTTTGAACAGTGTATTTAAACACTATTTTAATTTTAGCCCTGGTGTTAACTGGAGTATACAAATTTTGTGATGCCGTACAATGTAATACTTCATTCCCAATTCAAAATGATCAAGCTCTGATGTTTAGTAATTACTTTTTGTCTCGTAAATCTGTACAAACACCTAAAGGAGCATATTTCTTGCTTAGTGCTCTTAAAACATTGTCCAATAACAAAGTATGTTGATTACTGCCTTTTTGTATTTATGTAATAAATAGTACAGTAACTTTAGTTTTATTATTATTGTAATATCTGTAAAATATTTACAGTACCATTTGCCAATTGCTGCTACACTAGTGAAACCAATGGGTGATCTAGATGATACACAAAAAATACTTTCTGTGCGTTTCACCAATTTGCTTGGAGAACCATTGCCAACATCTCTTTCTGTTGGTGTTGAATCAGCTATGTTAAATAACAAAGTTGTAATGTCTAAAAATAAGTTCAAATCAACTGCCGACAAGTAAGAGTTTATGTCTATATTTGTATAGTAAATTATTACTAATATTTTTTTTTACTTACCAATTTTGTATTTTGTTTAGGACTGTATATGAATTAGATTTTAATGAACCTGATTTGTCTATTGGAATCTATAGTATAGTGATAAGTGCTACACCATTAGAAAAAGTTAAAATTCCACTTTTGGGCAATACAGCTATTCCACTTGAGGTAAAAGTATCAGCTTCTTCAGTGAACATTGTTGATTTTAAAGTTGGGACAACTGATAATGATCAACAAACTGGCCCATTACTCCAAAAGTATGAATAATCTAATTTTCTATTCGTCCAATTGTTTGTTCAACATTACACATTTTTAGTTTGAAATATGGTGAAAAGTTGCCAACTCAATTGAAAGCAGACCACATGCAAAGAATTATAGTACGGTTTGCTATTAAAGATTATCAAGTTAAGAAACATGTACAAGTACACCAAGCATTTGTTAGGTTTACAAATATTAAGACTGGTTCTCAAAGTGTATTTGTCGCCGAATTAGACTCACAAAATAGTTATAAATTGGATATGGTATGTTGTGTAATTTTAATTAACAAACTATGCTAAATTAATATATTTTTGTTTTTCTAGGACTTAGGCGTTAAATCAGTATCATTCAAACATGCGTCTGGTTTATATTCTATAGATTTAATTATTGGTGACTCTCTTTTAAAGAATCCAATAGTTTGGCATTTTAGTGATATAAAATTGAAATTTTCTGAAGTTGAATCAGATGCATCTGAACCTTTTGCAGATTTTTATAAGCCAAAAAAATTAATATCTGTACGTAAAACATTTTATTCATAAAACCATATATATTATAATTGAAGTATTATGTCTAACACTATGTATATATACATATATGTTTTAGCATACTTTTAGAGAACCTGAACCTAGACCGCCTCATATTGTGTCTCTTCTTTTTACTGTATTGTCTCTTGCACCGTTGTTGGTTCTTTTTGTTTTGGTTAGTATTAATAACAAATATAATTTTTATTGGTAACTTGTTATTAAAATTTAACTTTTCCAGTGGGCTCGCTTAGGAGTTAATATAAAAAACTTTCCATTCAATTTGAGTGCCATAGGATTTCATTCGGCATTAGCTAGTAAGTGACTTTAATCTCCTTGATTAGTTATTATTTATACTAACTAAATGTTGATTGTTATACATTATTATTTTCCAGGCATATTCATACTATTTGGAATGTTTTGGGTGTACCTAGATATGTTTATAACATTGAAATATTTATTTTTATTGGGAATTTCAACATTCTTATTTGGTAACCGATTACTGTCATACATTGCAAGAAGAAGAAACAAGTAACTTAGGATTGTTACACGTATATTCTATGACAAATCTATTGAGTGGGTTATCGATGATGAAGGCAAAAAGATAAAATATTCATCCCCTTGTGTATAAGCAAATGTCAGTTTCAATTTCTTTTTTCACATTTTCTAGCATTGCATCAATCTTCTTAATTGTATTGTCAAATCTCAATGAGATGTAATTATAATTTAATGTATTACATTTGCGAATATTAGAATACGAAAATATGAATTACACACTTATACACATACATAAATTGTGTATATATAATACGTATATATATATGTATTTACCTACTTAATTTTAAAGTCTACAAATAATATTTTCTGAACAAAGCATTTTTATATAAACATACTTAATTTTATTTGTCAATATATTGGGTTGAAGAATTTAAATGAAGCTAAACTTCTTTAGTCGATAAATGTATTGTTTTATTTTTATTTTAAGTATTATTTATTCTTTTGAAATTGTGTAGTAAAATTTGAAACAATATTTTGTTGTAGTTTTTGTCGAGTAGTATTGTTAAAAAGAATGAATAAACAAACAAGAAAATCAGTAAATAATGAATAAAAAGAAAACCAGGAAGTTACTTCTGTTGTATAATAGGTTTTGTTTATTCCTTGTTATTGAGTTTGTGTAGGTAATGTAGCGTTAAATTTGAAGACATTCATACACTGTTGTGTAGAGAAAAGTGTACAATATATAATATATTATAGTATTATAATACCAGCATGGATTATCTTCGTCTTACAAACAGTAGGACTTGTGTTTAGCAGTTCCAATTTGGTGTACCTTGTAAGCTTTAATATTAGAGTGAATTCACCTATTATCAAACTTAAAAGTTTAAAGTAAAAATAGTATTACTTTTCTCTAAGTTTTTTATGATATTTTTATTTTTAGGCAAGTCATGAGAATTTCGAAATTGTAATATTTTACATACCTACCCATAACATCTTGCTTAAAACTTAAAATATTGTAAAACACTAATGAAAAAACACATGATAATATTTTAGCCTTTATGTTTGATAGTAGGTTAATACACAGTTACTACAGAAAATTAGAACTGCTAAACACACATTTTCTATATTTATTGCTTGTAATACGAATACAACATATGTGAGCGTGGCGTCCTCCTAAACTTTGGAATCTTGTATTAAATTGTCAAAATTTTTGATAGAGAAGTAAAAAATTTTCTGATGTAAATCAAAAAAAAAATTATGTTTATTTTATCATATTCTTTACTTGATAAAATTTAATAAAGTTTTGAGCTGTTCACGAACATTTTCAATTTTTATAGTTATTTTTTCTTAATCATCAATACTCAATAAAATATTATTTGTTCAATCAAAAAGATGAAAAATTTAATACAAGCAGGCACCTCATACATTGTTGAAAATTTCCAAATTATTTTGCAGTTTAAAATTTATAAAATGTTCAAGCTTTAAAGCCAAGGATTGAAAATTTAAAAAAAATAATAAATATATTTATATATACACAAAGCAATTGCATAGATTTTAAGTTGATATCTACACTCTATATACAGTCTATAAGCAATAACTTGTGTTGAGATTAGGTAGTTTAAGTAATTAAAATAAAATATAATTTACTATTTAATTAACAATACAAGTATAATATTCCTATACTGAATATGATAATTAA
Organism: Nasonovia ribisnigri; assembly: GCA_027563435.1. Classification (NCBI taxonomy): domain Eukaryota; kingdom Metazoa; phylum Arthropoda; class Insecta; order Hemiptera; family Aphididae; genus Nasonovia; species Nasonovia ribisnigri. The sequence continues at coordinate 27,870 of JANEHU010001813.1, forward strand.
TTAGTTAATCATGCTTTTATAATAATAATAATAATAATAGACTAGGCTTATAGCATAATAGTTATAACAAATTCATACTAAGGACATTAGTCAAATGATTGTACACATAGACTACGCAGCATTTATTTAAAATTAGAGGTGTTCTCTATTAATTTAATATCTGTGGGAAGTTGGTTAATTAATCTTATACCTCCGGTTATATAATAATTCTGCATTAGTGTTGAATTAGATTTATTAATAAGTAAATTACCATAATCTTCACTCTCATGTTATAGATATAAGTTTTAGTCTTTTTTTGTTATTGAACATTTTTGTTATTGATGCTTTATTATATAATTCTTTAACGTTGGTATTTTTATTTTTTTAAATAGATCTGCAGTATTATAATTTTCAATTAATCAATGAAATCATTTTTCATCATTATTCTAATAAGTATTCTATGGGTTATATCTGAAGATTCTAATACATTTTGATATTGCTGAATCCCATACTATTATACGATTTATACCATATAATAATATCGATTGAATCAAAGCAAAATATGCCATTTTTAGGAGGCATGGTATGTCAAGGATATTTCGTAACTTTTTAAATATGTGAAAACATTTCTGTAAGCGCATTATTACAATATCGATATGAGGCTTCCATTTTAAATGCTAGTCAAAAATCACACCTAAAATTATGATAGATATCTTGCTAATCCAACTCGTTATAAGGCTACAGTTCTTAGTACATGTTAATTTTTTCACTATACAATCATTACAATAAGATTTTAGATATATAAATATTTGGTCAAGACAAATGGAATAAAAGTAGATTTATTTGTAATCAATGCTAAACTATTTTTAGTATACCTATCATTCACTCGAAAGTCCAGAATTCGTCTTTTTTCATATACCAAATTCCAATTATCACCCTTGAAGAATAATACCGTACCATCAGCAAAAGCCAATATATTACCATCTATGTTCAATTTAAACAAATCATTTACATAAATGGAAAAAAGTAACGAACCTATTAGTAATACTGTTCAGCAAGGAACACCATACTTAACAATGGTCGAGTCGCTAATCGTACCGTTAATTTTCACAGATTGGGATTTGTTAGTACCTAAGATATGATTTAAAACAGTACCAAAATGTGGTAACACCTATTATTGATTTTAATTTAGTTAAAAGTAGATCATGGTTTACTGAGTCAAATGCTTTAGCTATATCCAGGAATATCGCTAAGCAGTTTTTATTATTGTCTAGAAAATGTTTCTTCACTGTTTCTCTAAAACCAAATTGTCTATCGCTAAGGGCACTTTTATATCTAATGAATCTCTATAGATGGAACTTAGCATATTTTTCTAAAATTTTAGCTATGGAAGATATTAAGGCAATGGGTCTATAATTAGATAACTCTTTTACGTATCTTGCTTTAAAAATAGGACTTATTATTGAGTTTTTACAAACTTGAAGAAATATGCCTTTTGAAAAACTTAAATTAATTAAATAAGTAAGTGGCTTTACGATATAATCAGATATCTGTAGCAGTATATTTGAATATATAGAATCAAAACCTAGAGGAGTACTTTTTTTTAGTGATTTAATCATTTGAAGTACTTCGTTTTCATTAAAACGTATGTATTTTAATTCTGACCTTTTTGTATTATTATCATTTTTAGTAATATTAACAGCAATACAGCATTATTCATTTTATTATAATTTTGTATTTGAGTTGCAATATTTTCTCCCACGCCTGTAAAAGTGTAAAATAGTCATTGAATATATTTGCAAATTTTAGTGTGTCTTTATTGACATTAATTAATTTTTTTTCAAAGATTATTTGTGAAATTGGTGTATTATTTTTATCATTCTTATTAATTATTTCACCAATTATGCTCCAATAGCTGTTTGGTACTATTACGATTGTTATTAGAAGTAATATTCGTTAATTTCTTATAATATAAAATAAAATATCCCAAGCCGACAAACTGTCTCTGCTCAGAATCGTTTTTCGTATTCAATGATAATATATCATTGAATTCAAATTTAACACCATCCATTACAGTGACCCATTTTTAACCTACTGTACAGCAGAGCGTCGCCCACTTATCTGCTTTTTTAAATTTGAATATAGTTCAATTGAGTTAAATTTCATTATAAATTATTAGCTCTGCACAGTGTGACTGATGGGTAGGTGCTGACTGCTGGGTCCCTGGGTTCCTTATTATTTATCCTAATGCCCGATGATTTAGGTATAGCCTATATTTTCCAAACATGTACCTATATGTATGTAAAATTCAAATGTATTCTAAATAGGTACATATAACTAGTTAAAAATATTTTATGATCTTCCAGCTCTTACTTTATGGCGTATGTTATAGAAAAGTGCTAAATATATAAGTTGTATAAAAATAACCTATATAATATAAAAATAAAATACATTCCTATATAATTTTTGCCATCAATATTATTTGGTTGGTGAATGTCAGTCGATGAGTTTGATTGTGATGGCAACTATGTTATATTTTATATTACAATATGTACAAAGACAAAAAGAAATAGTTTTATATTTTTATACAACTTATAATTTAAACATTTTTTCTTTAACCCGCGATAACTCGCACTGTTAGAAATAATCTAACATTCAACTTATTTTTAGAATAACAATAATCGATTAAATGATAAATAGTTCTTCTTCCATCAATGCTTTATCTATATCACTATAGAACTAATAATATCATAATATGTATATACCATGAAGAACCTAAATGTGGGCAAAATATGTGCACGCTTAATAATTGTATAGATTATAGAATATTAGAATGTTATAACAATAATTGACAAAAATTTAATTTCTACAGACATAGCTTTATATTTAAAATACTTTTATATGTGTTAAACATAACTACATAACGTAAATTATTTACTTAAATATTGAAATTCTTGTTTTGGTCGAATACGTATTTATGCAACTTATTTCCCTCAATAAAACTATGAACTAGAGCTAACTACCTACCTATTACCTGGGAATATTATGCATACCATATTATAATCATTAGGTAATGGCCAATTTTATACTGTTTTAGGTACATAGGTAAACTTTATCACTATATTACTATAATGATATAGGAAAAATATTTTGAAAACTGAGAGAAATTGTCAAAGTAAAACGCAAAATATACAAGTTTTTTTATTTCGTGTTAACAAAAAACGTCAAATTACATAAACAAAAAAAAATAATATATCGTTATTTTTTTTCTATGACACGCGACGTGAAATGTTGACACGCCACACGCACGTGTGTTATGTACAATTTTAATAATTATTATTTTCGAAAACGGACTACACCGACACCGTGAGTGACGTAAATAATTTACTTATTAACAGTTCACGTTGTATACATCGTCCCACGTGTATCATAATTAATAATACGTATGTATTGTATTTATCCGTTTCAGATGAACATAGTAACATGATATATGTACGTAACCTATATGATACAGCATTACAGCCCTAGGCATAATAACATATAAGTTCATTTATTGTATCAGTATAATATAATCTATAATAATTATTATTTAGGGAAACTAAAATGGCCAATCCTGTAAAACCGTTTGTTATGTCTGCAAATTCTTAAAATACTAGCTAGTTTTGACCTTCAAAATGTCTATCGATTTATTTACGAAGCACTTGGATCGAGTTGCTTCAGCATCTACAGTAAAAAGCTTATCAGAGGTTAATTGCTAGTTCATTTAATTTTAAGAATTCAACAAATCATTTAATAATAAATTATGTGTTGTATTATTTTAGGTAAAGATTATTAAAACTAGACTTCGGTCAACATTGGCGAATAGGTATTACTGTATTACATAGTAATAGGTACTTTTTTTTACAGGGATATATTTATTAGAGCCACAAGTAACTATAGGGCATATGTATAGTGTATAATGTATATACATCAAAAACAGCTATTGTATTGCTCGAAATGCTTTTTAATCAAATTTAATAATTACAGCTGAGCTTTCGATACACATGCATTTCTTACTAAAGCCAGCTATGCGATGCTCGTTCTATACTTCTTAGCTTACACGTTTCATGTTTCATAAATAAATTAGCAAAATAAGAAGTTTTTTTTGCATTTTTTTTAACAATTTTTATTTTTAGTGGATTCCACACACCATTTTTTTCAGAAAAATTCACCTAACACGTTCTAACGTACTAACCTGAGTTTTACTTCGATAATTATTTGGAAAACATATTTGTATTTATTATGAAGTCTATTTTTAATCCTTCGACATCGAGCGGGGTTAGCGTTATGGCATAACTCTCTTGCATGCAAGCGTGTTATAAAACTACTAAAATCAACATTTTTCCATAGCAATATTTCCTAAATAAGACATAAAAAACATTTAAAAACAATCAGTAATTAATATAGTATTATTTATTTTAATCAGTCTATTTATTAGTTATATTATTTTTAAAAACTTATGCATACACACTTTAGTCTATAATTACACAAATAATGGGTGATAAAATAATATTATACTTTACTATAATATTATATAAAGTATATTTCCCATATTCCTACCTAAAACTGTTTAAACATTATTTTTGTTATCAAATTTTTTTTTAATAATTTATACCCTACATAAACATTACTCCAGCTTTACAGCAATTTAGAAAATAATCTTGGTGGAGCTAAATCTTCTAAATTATTTTAGTATCGGATTTAGTCTTGCCACTTAAATATTACAAAGAGCAGCCATCCCCCCCGAGGCATGGCAAAAACCTATAAAAAATTGCTATACGTACTTCGGCCAAAAATAGTGTTGTCCGGCGTATTGTATAGGCAAAATAGGTACATTACTCAGTTTCCAATATTGTCCATAACTTACTTAAAAATAATAATATTAGTATAAGCCAAACTAAAACCTTGTGCCCTAGATGATAATCTTACTTTTAAATTTTATGATAGGTCAATTCACTCTAATATAAAAACTATAACAGCACACTGGTGAATGAACATTTAGTTAGGCATATCATTTTATATAGTCTAGACGTATAAATATAAGCAAAATGTTTTTGTGTTGTTTTCCCGATTTTGGTAATATTATTTTCCCAAGTCTTCTATTTTATACATAGCTAGGTCATAGGACCTATTTACTATATTCTAAAACTATAGGACAAAACATGCAGTTATAATGAAGTAACCGTTTAACCATTTGATTTGTATGTATTTATAAACTTATTTAACATATATATATATATACTTCTAAAATTACATAAATGTAAACTATACGTCAAGTATAAAGTTGACGGTATTATCAATCAACAATCATAATGGAATTATTGAATATTTATAAAATACTTGTAATAAAAGTTGGTTGGCTCTATAAATTCCGATCAGATTTACCTTTGAATTAAAACATGCATAATTAACAAATCATGATTCTTTTTAACATTTATTAAGCCTTAATAAAATGTTATGACAGTTTGACAATTACATGACTGTGGATTGGAATACAATGTTTACAAACGATTTAGTATACGTTTTATATAATTATAGATTGATAGGTAGTGTAACAGTAAAATACAATAATAATAGGTGACTTTAAGCAACCATGTTTAGAACAATAATTTTTAAATTTAATTTAAACATTGCCTGAGTTTAATTTTAAACTTACTTCTTCAATATAACAATACGATTTTTTTGATAAGTTATTAATAATTATTTGATATTAATTTTATTAGTATGTAGGTTATGTTTTTATTAAGGTATTGTTGCCTTTAATACAATGTAAAAACTACTACAAAGTCAAGTAAATATAATATTAATTGTCGATCCACGCCATTATGTAGATATTTGAGTGCATATGTGAGAGGTGGAACTCAACATTTATCAACAGATAATTTTATCACTATTGAATATTGATGATTAATTATCTCATCCATGACTCATGTGAACGGGTTTGAATACATTCTGTGAAACTTAGTTGGAGTAATACGTATTATTTGGACTATTTAGTAGTTATACCTATAATCTATATATGGTCGTAGACTTACTTAATGAACTATACATATTATAGGCTATAAACAAAAGAAAGGTAATTTAATTTCCATAACTATATAGTGGCTATTGGCTAAGGCCTAATGTATTAAGGATACTTTTACAGACGTAAAGCCTTACTAGTCATTATATTATAGACTTCCGACATACAGATGGTTAAAATAAAAACAAATAATTATTATGATCTACTAAACTATCTGGTAATAATAACATTTTTTTCATCTATTTTATAACCGTGCTATAATTTTCTTCTTAGTACTAAAATTAGTGAATGCAAGTTAAACTCATTTATATAATTATAAATATATATAATATCTATATTATTATACACAGTGCACACGAGTACACGACTATATAATATATGGTATCATAATACCAAAGAACTACGTTGTAATTTATCTATATAAAATGTCCAATGTTGACAACCATTTATGTTTTCAACAATACGTTTAGAATTGTGTACACTTGTTTAATAACTTTGGAAATCAACGATCTGGATGCTCTTTCGTTCGAAAACAAAGCTGAACTTAATGTCAGATCTCGTTGAGTGCGTTGAAACATAATCACGATGAGTTGTTTGTTCTTATTGGGCATGTCGTACCACGTCATGTTGTAAATGTGATTAGACAAACGTTTGTGCTGTAAACAAATATAACAATAATTAATTGTTGGCGTGTGATATTTTATTTCGTATAGTGTATACATGTAGTTATATGATCGAATATACACAATTATATATAATCAAATTTTAATAATTAATGAGTTTATAATTAAGCATACTGCACAGTATTCAGCTGATCCAGATTTTGAAACACATTTTTTAAGAATATTATTGAGGATGACTCGAGGTAATTTTCGACTATAGGCTTTAAATATAAAATTTAAACTAAATCAAAAAAATTGATCAAACAATCTGAAAAGTTAAAGTAGGTACTAGTTTTATACCTATATACTAAGTACTAACTGTACAAATACCTATATTAAAATCTGAAAACAATTTTTTAATCTGTGAATGTAATATGGTGGTCAATGAAATGTTTAATTTAAAGTATACTCACTGTAATAGTACTTTTCTGTTCTACAATAATGACCCACGAGAATGAACTTTATTTGAGAATGTGATTCTCGTATTACAATATTTCAACTGTTTCCCATAAAATATATTGTACCTACGTATATTGTATGTAATGAGCAATGACTATATTAAAATTGAATTATTTATTTTATATTATTATTTTATTTTTTAATTTTCAGAATCAAAACAATGATCTACTATTGTACCAAGTTATTATTGTTTTAATATTGATATAATTTTAGACATTATTGGAAGTTATTGCAACAGTCTTAAAAATAATTACCTCACTAGGTAATTTCTATTTGCCACAACTGATTACTCTTCAGAATTAAATATTAATTGGTAACTTATTATTAGATGTGGTCTATTTAGTATTTAAATTTGAATTTTATTAAAACCGAAATAACCAATTTGAAAACTGTATTATACATTTACACCTAATTTATAAACAATTTGGGTAGGTAATGCGTGGAATGTGGAAATAGTATTATATTATTCACCGGGGAAATATTCAAACACATTCCTGACTTAAATGGTAAAAAGGCAAGGACAAATGTTCAACAAATATGTTTAAAGATTAAAGAATGTTATTTTTGTTATTTAATTTTGGTAATTAACCATTACAAATATTATACCAGGCCTAGGACGACTTCTCCGATGTGACAGTGAAAACAAATTGGGAGTAAATTAAATAATAACGAACCAGCAATTTTCACCTTATAACCGAGGGAAGCATTTACCTGTAAAAAATACATTACAATATAATTATTAATTTCGCCGAACAAACAATTATATTTAAATAATAAATTATTTGGTATTATACTTTTGTTAAATTGTAAATAAGTAGGGCCAATATTACTTGCACTACGATTATTTCAATTAGGATCATCCACTTGAAGTATGACTTTAAATCATCTAAAAATCTAAAACATAGGAAGTTATGAAAGTTTTTCTGGAGGATAAAGAATATTTAATCCACTATACTCTATAAAATTATATTTTAGGTTCTGAGCAGAGAATGAGAGAGATTTAAATAATATATATGCACGCATTATAGGTTTTACAATGATATGGTCCCCATATTTTTAGTATATTTTATATTTAATATAATTAATGATACTACTATCATTGTATATTTATAAATTCATAAATTATTTGTATTACTTTTATAGTTTAAAAACATTGACAATTTGTGATCATTAGACATTATATTATTATGTTATAGAGATGTAGTTTATCTTATGTTAAAATTATATTCACTTAATAATAAATAATAATAAATCACAATATTTGCTCAATAACGTTTTCTAAAGAATTTTTGTCAGGAACAAGTAAAATATCTAAAGTACCTACCTATTTTTTGATAATGGGGTGGTTTGTAAAAATATTATATGACATTTTTGGTACGTGTTATAAATAATAATGGGTTGTGCAAAATAAGTCCGTTTGAATAAAAGTTCAAAGGAATTGGCAAGTATTTACCAGCGGCAACGCTTACCATTTTATCACTTATTGCGTTTTTATCATTACGATATTATACAAAATCATTTTTCACGGAAAAGAACCTTTAAAAATATAGAAGTAGGTACAGATACATAAATACAAATTTAAGGATGTATTGGCAAAGATACTTGTATTGTTTAATAAATACACTATTGTAAATTACACGGATTTTTTAAAAAAAAAAAAAGCAATCAAAGTTTTAAAAAGATTAATACGTTTTTAGTTTTTTACAATTATTAATGAATAATGATACTAAAAAGCCCTAGTTATTATTGTACAAATAAAGTTATTTACTTATACTATATTTTGGGAATATTTGGTGTCTTGAGCCAAGTCTGCTCACAGGAAGTCCAATTGGGCAGTGCCCCCCTCCGCTTTAGATGACATACGTAATAATATAACGTATAAGTATATAATAATATTAAAGTTATCTATGGTAAAGATAAAATATTTTTAGCAAAGATGTAATTTAATTATAATTAAACCTACCTAGTTTGTTAAAATTAATTAAATTAAACTAAATTAACTTTATAAGTTTAAAATTGTAACTAACTTATTTTCTCATTGATGCGCCCACCTCATTTACACATATCAAAATAATATTATAAATTATTAGACATGCATCATATTATTATCCACTCAGAAACTAAAAATAGAATTGTTAACTATCAAACATGAAATAATGTAATAAAATATTTAAATGTAATGTGTATATTAGTTCTAATCCAAACACTAAAAGCATATACTTATTTCCAGCACATTCCATACATTATTTATTATAATAATGTGTAGTATGTACCTATATAATAAGTATTTTAACACGATATCACTGTTAATTAAAATAAATACAGTGATAGAAGTGGTTGGATGGCATCCCTCCACTTTTTATAATTTAGTCTTTCCACTCATTCACTTATTTTGAGCCACTTCGATCACTGAATAAAGAAGTATATTATATTGTATTGTCTTAATAAATAATAATACTCACTTAATAATTATTTGATGGTGACGTATACAATCAATAAAAAGCGTTTGGAACTGTTTATCCATTTTATATTTAAATGCAACGTTAATTCCATCTAACAACATTTCAAACTGGGTAGATAATTCATTAACAAATACCATAAAACCCAAATTGAACGATAAAACCGAAATGTATAGAATAATAGTAAATATGACTTGCAGTGTATAAATGATTCCATACATACTTAATTTATTAGTATCAACAATCTAGAAATTAAAATATTCATTAATTTATATGAATTATCAATAATGAATTACAAGTTATAGGTACATACCTAATATTAATTAATAGCATGTATATTATCAACTACTTTTATTGATTAATTATTTATTTATATACCTACTTTTATTTTATTAATCATGTTTGAATAAGTTTAAAAAAAAAGATTTTATGTGTTGAGTACTACTAGTATAAAACTTTTAAATATCTAATACCAATAGTACTAAACACATCATGAAATCTTTTTTTTTTGAAAGACTAATAATAATTCAAACGTGATAATATTCAATAATGCACTAATATTTAACTTATTTATTTATGATGGATTACTATGTTTTTTTGCGTTACGGGATTATTAACCTCAATAGATCTATACCTACCTGTATAAAATATAAATTATTGGTGTTATAATATTGTTAATTACAATATAATAATGACATTTGATTCTTTGAATTAATGAACAGTACACTTACTCGTCAGTCATCTAGTCATCTATACTAACTTACCTTAGGCCAAAACAAGACGAAATGTGCTCGGTGGTCCAATGGCAGCTTGCCAATATCGTTTATAGCCGATACTAAAGGCCCAAGTGCAATGGACAATGATAATATTGCTAAAGGTATTGATAAACTTTTAACTGTTATTATGTTTTCTTTATAAGCCGTATTTGGATGCAATGCTCTTTTGTTGGACCATTGGATAAATATGGTTTGTATGCAATTGTAATTGGACACAATGGCTTCTTTTTTTATTATAAATACCATAAAAATCAGACAAAAATATATACCAACTATCGTGTACTGAATCAACTCCATAACGAAAGGCATTTTAGAGTTTTCTTCCCAAATAGTGTATGCTGCAGCCAAAGATACCTGATAATTCATACACAAAAGTATACAATATACATAAGTACGAGGTACGACATTAATAATTAAGATGTATCAACGGCATACCCAGGATTTTAATGGGTGGGGGTAGACTAAACAAAGTAAATCAGAATTTAATATCCATTAAGTTCTATGGTTCCAATCGACATTTGTGACTAACTAAAATTGTTACAATCACAAAAAGTTGAAAATTCAGTTTTTCTTCCTATTCACCCTATTTTACGGTACTTGGGAACGTACAACATATCAAATTCGTGTTCGCAGAACCAATTTTTTTAGTTTCAGTAGGCTTTAATAATGTAAGAGTGAAATGAATTATTGTCAAACTTTAAGTTAAGAATACTAGCTATATCTATAGGGAATTATATACGCTTTAATAGATATATTTATTTTATGGCGAGTTACAGCAATATAAAATATTACAATTTTATTTTATTTTAAAGCATCCCTAAATATATTATAATAAAGCTTTAAAATGTAAATATCAATAAAAGCGTGCGATATGCAATCTTATAATATATTTACTTAAATAAACTTGATAATAGGCAAATAATCATTGTAAAATATTGGTTCTGCTGAACGCAAAATTGCTTTGTTGTATGTTTGTAACTTAGTAATATGAAGGCATTACACACGGATATGTCACCCTCTTAAGAGGACGCTACCCATGCATTTGTTGTTTCCGTCTTACACACGCACGACATAGCAAAATGTTGTTCACTAGTTTCAATAGTATGCTGTTAGTTTTGATACTAGAGGCAATTGACCTATTATCAAACTTTTAGGTAAGAACATTATCTGTGCTTAAACGTTGGCTTTTATTCGATATTTTAATTTTCAAGCAAGATATGGGTATGTGAAATGCCAAAAAATAAAAATTCTCATATCTCGCTTGAAAATTAAAATATCGAATAAAAGCCAACGCTTAAGCACAGATAATGTTCTTACCTAAAAGTTTGATAATAGGTCAATTGCCTCTAGTATCAAAACTAACAGCATACTATTGAAACTAGTGAACAACATTTTGCTATGTCATGCGTGTGTAAGACAGAAACAACAAATGCATGGGTAGCGTCCTCTTAAGACATTGATACGAAATATAATAGTTATTACAATAGGAAGTCAATACATTGTAAATTTAATTATGTAAAGCTTTAGTTTTAATCATTATTATGATAATGGAATTATTATTTATTATAAATTATTTTAGTTTATATTTTTATACTCTTGAGTCAATACTAAATATTACCTTAGAGCTGTGGTCTGTGAGAATAGGTTCGTGTCTCGTCCCCGTGGTATAAATATGCAAAATCTCAAAATAAATTTAAATGTTTAAAAATGTCGAGAGAGCTAGGCAAGTGGAGTGTCCTAAGGTTTCAATATTTATCTTTTCACAGTTGCTATACTAGGTAGATTATCTTGATTTTTTTCCAGGCGATCTTCAGTAACTATGATCAATGATTATATATTGGTTTCTTAATATTTAGTATTTTGTTATGTTTTAAAAATAATTTATGTGTGTTTGCAAATTTCGTCTTCTTGCCCCAAAGTTGAGGTAAAAAACCATTTAAATGGGGGAAATAGTGAATTACTATTTAATTTCTGTTGAATAACATTTTGTAATACTTAAATAAACCCTTTTAAATAACTTTATATTTTAGAATACTACACTATATTTAAACAACACAATATAATATAATAAATTATAAAAATATTATGACTATGTATTTTTGATATTTTTTTAGTTGTCACAGAAAATCTTATGAGAAATCATTTAGTAAATTTACAAGCTTTTTTTGACAAAAATAAAAATTGTATTATACACGAATCAAAAAAACTAAAAAGCCAAACATTTTAAATACCTATAAATATCACAAAAAGGTCCAAAATATTTTTAAAATTATATTATGTCTATTAAAATTAAATCCTTATATGAATATTTGATAAAAATGTCAAGTCTCTACAGTATTACAGTTTTTAAATTACAACAAAATAAGCAAAATATTTTGTATAAATTGCTTTTCCATAAAAATTCGCGTTTTACTCTATTTTTTTTTCATGGTTATTTTGAAAAGTACTTTGAAAACTTTAGTTTTGATTTCAAAGTACCAATTTTATCTAATTCGCTACTAAAAACCACCTCGTAAATGGAAGATTTAATAATTTTTACTTCTCCAAAAGGTGACGACAACGACATAAATTTAAAAAAATCATTGTAATGTTTATACAATCATCGCTCCGCTCAGAATCTAATATAGTGTGAGACGTGAGCGTTTTATAATACCAAATATATGTTGGAAAAAAAATTTAAATGATATAATACATTATATTATTATTATACTCACTAAGACCATCCAATCAAAAATATAAAATTGCATTATAAATCTTGAAATATAACGATATTGACTTGTGTCTAAAAAAAAAGCCATGGGCATAAGTGTTTGATAAAATTTTCGTTGGTAATTTTTTTTTTCAATTGATGTCATTTTATTTATTTTGACGACTGCTTGATATGAACATTCGAAGAAAAATGGTTTATTTTAAAGAACCTAGTAAACGACTAGTATTATAATATAAGACATTAGGATAATAAGAGGGTTGCAGACAAAATTTAACTATTGAGGTAGTTTATTATTTATAATAGGTATTATACTTTTGACTGTCAAACTATGTTTGATATAAGTATATATTTTGTAGTCACATTCTAATAAAATATGTAGGTGGATTTATTTAAGTGTCAACAAAAATCCTAATAACACAAATCAGTTTTAGTTTCTATAATATATACCCACCTACACTATATACGTAGGTATAGATAAATAGTCTTCACATTTATTTTGCTATCTATTCATATTATTATAATAATACGTGTCCACCTTTCAGTGTGTTTATTATGTTGTTAAAGTTACCTAGGTACTAATAGTATTGTTGTTTTCATAAAAAATACTTATAAGTAGGTACCTGACAGTTCTAGTTGTTATGGTTTGTAGAATGTAACATTTGTCTATCTTAATTTACCTATCTTTTATTTTATATTAAATATTAATAGACATTATAGTTATGACGTCAAATTTTAGAATATGTTGTTATAGGAAGTGTATGTCGTGTCAAGATTTTGAGACACCAGTATGTGTTGTCTCCATCTAATAATTAACAAACGACAATTGTCATAACTTATAATATAGAGTATTAAAAGTATATATATGTAGATGCATGCAATTTTCGCTGAATGTTCATATATTACCATTTTCTTTACACCACATATTTATTTTGATTTTTGACTTGTTTTGAGCTGTTAACGCACGTTTTAAGTTTCCAATTTTTTTTTTTTTAATGTCAATAAAATGTTATTTGTTGGGCAGTTGAAAATATTAAAAATACATAGTCACAACATTTCTTTATTAGCATTTATAGTTCAAATTTTGACAAAATACATAAAAATTATGAAAATTATTTTGAGTTAGAATTCATAAACATTTTTCTTTTTAAATCTAAGATTTTAAAATTGAATTCAAGTTCCCCCATAAGTTTGTCTATCTTTATCGAAAAAAAAATTTCTCCGAAAGTCAAATTAAATTTTTTTGTGCGTTTGAAGTTCCAATTTTTACAACATTGGATATTCACTTGATTTCTCATGTAGCAATTTTCTTATTTTGTTGTAATTCAAAAACGAATAACTTTAGATAATTTAAATTAACATCATATGTTTATTTTAACAATTCCCATACTTGATAAGTTTTTTAAAATATTTTGACTCATTTTGAGCAGTTTAAAGACATTTTTAATTTTCAATTTTTTAGTTTTTTTTCTATAAATGTCAATTTAAATTTTATTTGTTTGATCAAAAAGCATGAAAATGTTAATGCTCTAATTATATTTTTATAATAGTAGTTGAAAAATATTAAAAATACACAGGCACACATTTTTTTAGAATTTTGACAAAATGTATCAAAGTTAAAATTTAAAGATAATTTTGTAGTTAAAAATGTATTAAATATTTAAATGTTCAACTGTTATAGCTAAGGATTGAAAATAAAAAACAAGGTGCCATATAAATAGGTAAATAAATTACTTATTGCACAATAATGCTATCAAATATATTATATAGGTACTTAGTAATATATCATAGACTGACTATCATAGTCTTCGCTCAGAATCGTTTTTCGTATACAAATATACAATGATATTATATCATTGAATTCAAGTTTAACACCATCCAGTGACCCATTTGTAACCTATACTGTGTGTAACTTATTTGTGACTGTTATTTGTTTATTGTCATCTCTAATGATAAACAAAGATTACTTAAACAAATAAATGTTAAGTATTATATACAAGCAGTGGCGTATTTTCAAATTTTTTTTTGGGGTGGGGGTCTAAATATTAAGTACCTACAAGTTTATGATATAAAAAAAACACATACGAGTAATGATGTAATAATTATATTATGTATATTTCACTACTATTATGATTTATTAATACAAATTAATAGTTTTTTAGACAAAAATAACCAAAAGTTAAACCCAAGTTATTTAATATTTATACAAATATATTGTATATTTTTTTTTTATAATAGAAACATTAAAAACCCATAATATAAAATGAATTTTCTCTTTCTCGGTACCTACGTACCAAGTTATTTATGGCTTTAAATTTTTTTTCTGGGGGGGGTCGAGACCCAGCCCCCCCCCCCGTAAATACACCACTGTATACAAGAAATGCGCTGAATGTAATTTTTTTCCGGATCAAAAAGTGTAATTGCGCTTTGACAAGTGGTGACTACCAAGCTTGCTCATGAATTATTTGGATATGATTTATAAATAAAGAGATATTTTTATGACTTATGTAAAAAAAAGTAATGAGAAAATTTAGATTAAAGTTTTTTATTTTTTACATTTACATTTACGAATAACGAACATTTTAGTTATTTTCGAAGAACATATGTTATAGATGGATTAGTTATTTTTATTTATGGATTAGGTATGAACAGTATTTAGAAAACAGTTGTTTTTCCAGCAGCTAAAAAATTACGTTTTACACGAGTACTTTGATTGTACACACGAGTCATAGGAACAGAAGATTAGAGTAGAGGAGATCGAACATATATTATATAGGTACAAGGTATGAAATGAAACGCGACATTTTTATGAAACCATATTTGATATGTCTTATAAGTACAAATTTTACTAAAAATTTAATTAATTCTTTTAAACACATAAAACTTTTTAATTTGCAAAAACCTTTTAGGTACCGGAAGTTTTGGATCTCTTCTAGCAAAACCATCATCAATCATTCCTTTTCCAACTAGTTGCCTACAAGATGTTTAGATGTCTCCTTTCAGATTCCAGAAAAAGTTTTAATACACAAAATTTTTCTTCCCAGTTTTCCATTTTTGTTTTAATAATTATTATGTTATTTATAAAAACTACAGTACATAGTGTATTAGTGTTATCTAACTTTTGTTCTGTATTATTACGGAGTTTCATTAAATTAAATTATTTTTGGTTATTTTACAAAATGTTTAGTTATCAATAATAATATTTTGGCTCATTATACGTGTGCCGAAGAAGTCTCGTTCCTTTGCCATCTTCGTAAATATAACTGCCATTGCTTCCACCTAGGTCGTAGCGCGTCGGTAAAGTATAATGTATATTAAAAATATATATTTACAAATTATTTTAATATAAGTTAAATTATACTTTGTGTATAATTAACATTAAATATCATCTCGTATTTCGCCGTTTGGAATTAATCTGTCATTATGATGCATATAGCGATACTGTACTATAGTTTCATTGTGATTGCTACCAGATACCTAAATTTGTATAATAAATACAGGTTTCTGGTAGGTACTAATGGTATTTTAAATTGATAAATATTTTAAAATTGTTGAACTTAATATTTACTATTTATATTGTTTAGGAACTAAAAAGTATAAAATATAAATAGAACATTTTTTATAATAAATATTTTTTTTAATTTTACTATTTATATTTTACTATATTAATGTAATGAAATTCCTATAATATCGTATAATATTGTCAGTAAATGTTATTTTTGCCTATCAAAAAAACATTTAAATTACGAGTAAATTTACATAAAATACACTGAATTAGGTATATAGAAATTTAAATTGTAATTATTGGGCGTGTTATTAATTGGCCAACTTTGATGTTTTAGTGTTTGCTATAGGGTATACAAATTATAAAATATTATTACTGTTATAACTTATAAGTATTTAATTATTAGATACCTACTAATTATATTTATAACTAAATCGTAATAATAAATAAAACTAATATTATTAAATATAATAAAGATAAATGATACATTTATCATTAATTAATACCATTGGTTATAAATTATAATTTATAAATAGTACTATTTACAATAAATGTTAATACTTACCTACTAAATCAATACATTCATATTTTAGGCTGCTTGTAATGAATTAGTGATATTATTCGGGGAAATTAAAACCATTTTTATGGTTTGTTTGTTTTAAATTTTCAATAAATAACATTTTTTTTTGTGCATTTGAAATAAATGAACATTCTTTATTTATTTATAAACGTCCAACAGCTCAATGTAAAATAACAAAGGTATCGTATACTTACCTACATCGATGCATATATTATAAAGAGAAAACAAATTACATAACAAATATTAAAATAGAGAATAGTACTTATCTAATAGATTTCTATTAAAATACAATAATATATTTAAAGATATTTTTTATTTTGACAAACAACAATCTGCTTTACTGAGTATTACAATATGAAGTTGTGATGAGTTTTGATGGGTAGTGGCCACTGGCTAGTGGGCATAGGTGAAGTTGGTATGATATCACTATTGAAAGGTAATTAAGATTTATAAGAATTAGGCTGATGAATGATGGATTTTTTTAAAAATAGATAGGTTATCAACTATAAGCTCATTAAAACATATTATCCGTTATATAACTTTTAGGATAAGATATGCATATCGAATACATAATATTAAATATATATTTTAAAAAAAATGATATACGTACCCATTACGCATATGAATCGTTTATATTGTTTAATATTGAGGTACGGATCACGGATGGGTATTAATCATAATTTATATTTATAAAAAATTCTTGATAAAAGATAATGTACTCTCGCCTGTCGGTGTTATGATGATTTCGGCAACCTGTAAAAATTAAAACTAATAAACCCAAAAAAACGTAAATACCTAGGTTTTTACTAAAGTATGCACTAACTTGAGGGATCATACAAAAAAATTCAACATCATCGGTGTGTTTGCGTGTGTGTAGGGCGGGGGGAGGAGGAGAGGTGCTTAAGGCAATAATATTTAGAAAATAGTTGGACGATTCAAACCAATTATTTATAAATGCTGGCACAGAAAAAAAATTAAAAATTTAAGTAACGGTGGGGGCTAATTTTAAAAAAAGGATGTGCTATCGAAGAGGTGGAGTACACATATTGGGACGGATCGCACAAATTCATACAAATTACGTATTAGAATATAGGCAAAATAATGAAATTATTACAATTTCGATTTTGAGTAAGTACTGAGGGTTGTATACTGTTATCACGGTGTTTTTTGAAAAACATAATCGCCATTTGCCGCCGAACGATAATCGTACAAATTATGATAATATTTATACAAATTCATACGAATACGAAATACCATAAAAAATTATGTACTCTAAATCATGTGTGGGTTGAAATAATCACATCACCGCGATCCCTTCGAACATTATTTTGCTGATAGTGTTTAATTGATAAAAGCACTTAAAAATTAATAACCTAACCACACACTAGTCACTACACAGTTATAACTTTTTTGGAAATATCGATGAACGCAAAATATAATAGTATTTATCTATTATAATATGCATGCGCCATGCTTAAAAATGTTAAATAAAAATTATTTTTGACTTACGTTGACACGCTGCGGTGCACTCAATGCGTACATAATAGCTTCAGCAATGTCTATAGATTTCAACATCTTCTTCAATCCTAATTTGCTTAAATCTTCTGTCATTTCGGTTTCTACTGCCCCTGGGCTAATACTCTGAAATTAAAATGACAAATTTTTTACTACAACTATGTACCTATTTAAAAATTTATAAAATTAGGTACGGAATATTCATTTTTCACTTTGAATTTAAAATTTAAATAGAATATTTTGTAATATAGGTAATTTTGAAACAAATGTATTGTTAATACTTAATGGAATAAAAATAAATAAAATAACTGTGAGGATTTAATACGCAGTAAATTATCGGACCCCTTTCTTTGTATAGGTATAATATAGATAAGGTACTAATGAATTTATATAAAAATAATTTATAACTGATTAATCAATGCGGTACCTACTTATATTAATATCGATAACTACATAATTGAGTTCCAATAACTAAAGATATAGAAACTTTTGGTGATTTATAAGTTTATACAGCCTTTCTGCCGTATAAACCTAAATACCAATATATTACCGTGACTCTGATGGGTAAACCTTTCATGCCCATCAATTCTCTTAAATTTTCGGTAATTAAAGTAACACTATGTTTGGTAGCGCTATAAACTGAAATATCCTTCATATATGGCATTTTGAAATGACCTGCAACACTGCAACATAAGTTAATTATATATTACATTAATAACACATAAGTTATTAATTGTTAAGAGCTTTGAAATAAATTGTAATTAATGTAATTTATATATTATGATCTGATATTTGGAGTTATTCGATTAATATTCAACAAATAGATAAATATCTATCCAATCAAACTATACATTAACTACCTAATAACACTAGAATCCTGAATCATAATATACTGCAGACTGCAGATGTATTTATTTTTTTTAAAGTTTTTTTATTTTATTTTAATTTTATTTTTATTGAACTTAGGCCCGGTGACTATAAACTGTGGTTGATAAGGTCAGTACAGTAAGGTGTGGTTATGGTTGTTACGGTAGTTAAGCAATCACGTGTATGTGTGCCGTGTGGCAAGGATTTAACTACTTCGAATCATCCGGGGAACTAGTAGCAGCGGGCGTTATATACTATTACTCTCAGTCGCACTGCGCGACTGGACTGGTAGCAACCAACGCCGCGCCAAGTCATTTAACGTTCATTATAAAATATAAAAACATCCACACAATTTAATTAAATTTAAATTTAAATAGTTACCTGTTAATATTTATTATATGACCCTCTTTGATTTTTATTTCCTCCATGATCTGTATGGCCTCTCTGCTACAAATGGTATAACCTATGACATTAGTGTCAAACATTTGTTTCCAATCATTCGTGTTTCCTGGAAGTTTGAATGATGGTTACAGTTTTTGTTGAAATTACAATTAAATCACTTAAATGTGAATAGTATTATTTTTTCATTGATATCGATTACATCTACATGTAACTGCTACCCACTTCTCAATATTGTATTTAAAATTTAAATACAATATTGAGAAAAAAATAGTGGAGAAAGTACTAAGTAGGTAACCGCTCTGCTGTAGTTGGTGAAGAGTGACCTACTTCGTCATTGAGAAGTAATAGTCACTACTCACTGTAAGTGTAAAATTAGAATTCAATGAAAAATCATTGTATAGGAAAAACGATTCTGAGCGAAGACGGTTTGTCAGCCTTTAATAAATGTATGATTTTTATGATATTATTATTATTAAAGACTTGTTTTTTTTTAATTATACATTCAGATGACAAAATATTATATAAATGTATTAAAATATTACAATGTGGGAAGGTAACTATTTAACTTATTATGAGTATAATTACTATGTATGTAAATTAATAAATTATAGACAATTTAATTAATATAAATGTATAGGTACATGAATAGTTTAGTTACAGACAAATTAACTATAAAAATTATAATTTTTTTAAAAAGCTATAATGTATGGTGCTCGGTGGGGGAGCTAATGCCTCTTTGACCACTTTCAAAGAGAACACTGTTTTCTTAATTATTCTATAATAATAATTGCATAATACCATGATAAAAATCTGAAACTGTACCTATACAATAGGTACATAGCCAGTGACGTAAGCAGGGGAGGGTATAGTAACGGGCTGAAGCCTCCCCCCATTACCCTTATTAGTATTACTTAAAAAAAAATATTCATCAATTTTCAAATGTCGTCAACTAGTAAGCAAGACGTAAATTGATGAACGTCTTATCAGAATAAATTCAGTTTTGCAAAAACATTGTATTTGCATACCAATTTTCCTAAAAAGATCAGTAATTAATTTTTAAGCCCCCCCCCCCCAATTGAAAAATCCTGCGTACGTCACTGTACGTAGCTATATATTCTAGGTAGACCACACCAAATGATTAATTTTACATTTGAATACAATAATATTGATATACAGTGTATCCTTCTTAATATTTTTTATATATTTCATTATTACACATACCACATACGTTACACACTTATATATATACAATTAATTATAACTATACTATAAATATTAATTCATTAATTTAGTTTACCTAATAAATCACTTGGCTTCCAAACACCTGCATTGTTAACTAGTACGTCAACCGATTTCAATGTTTTCTTTACCCATTTAAAAGCTTCCAAAATGTTTTCTTCTGAACACAAATCAACTTTAACGTAGTAAAATGTTCCCAGTTTTCCTTTTAAATCCTTTTCTAACTCCTGAAAATAATATATTGGATTAGATATAATATACTACTTACTTACTAGTTCTAGAAAATTATCTATTTATAAATTTGGGGAAGTTAGAATAGTTTTCGATTGTAACTTGTCCTTGAGTAAGTGTTTGTGTTAGGAAAGTGTTAAATTTGAATTCATTAATAATAATTGTTATGTAAGTAATATGGTTGAAGTGGTTGAACTATTTTTTTTAAAAATATATATCATATCAATATGTATAATATTATTAGGCTTCAGTTTCTTATAAGAGGGTGCAAACATTTTATGAGGTTAATGTCTAACCTCACTAGGATAATTATTGTTAAAATAATCCAACGGTTTTATAAAAGAATGTTCTTATTTAAATTAAACATAATTATATTATTATAGATATGAAAATCAATCACTACCTATAATATAATATAATAGTGAAACAAGAATACATGCAAACTATGTGTTGGGCCCAAGGAGGATAATGATTAAAGAATCTGTGCTTTGGTATAAATTGAATTTATTGAAATCCAATGAATAAGTACGTAAAATACATGTGCTAATAACTAATGAGGCAATAGCAAAACGTAATGCACCGAACACTGTGACGAACACGTTAGCTACAACGTTATTATAACAAGAATTTACGCACAGTGTGCGACAAAGTTGCCCTATCGACGTCTTATCTTTATTAAATATTTATATCGGTCTACCTGACTGTAGTGAGAATGTTATTATTTTTTAAATTGTCTCGGCTCCAACACTGAGTCTAATAAGTAACATTATATATTATGATCAGAACAAAAAAAAAAAAAAAAATAGCCAGGCTCGGTTGAAGCCCGGTTAGCTAAATATATAGGACATAGGTACTATAGCTGATGCCTGATATAGGTACGCAATATAAATATAAATAATAATGGTATAAGTAATCCCAAAAAGTATCAATAGTCTCTACAAATAACTTTTTTGAATTAAAGTTCAAACGAAATAACTGAAAACTTTATTTTTCATTTAACTAAACAATATCATCGTAATTTAAACTTAGAATGGCTACACAAAAATGTGTGATCAAACATTTTTAATATTTTTTACATGTTCATAGTTTTTGTAAGGAAAACTTAATCAAGCTTATATATTACATTTTCCATCCTTACCTAAATTTTAAAATTGGAAAAATAATCATTTTAAAATGATCGTGATTTTGACAAATGTTGTTACTTAACGTTTTTTTAGATTCTGAGCGGCTCCGATGAATGTATTGATTTTACAATGATGTGTGTGTTTTTTTTTTAATTTTTAGATTCTGAGCGGAGCGATGAATGTATTGGTTTTACAATGATGTGTGTTTTTTTTTTTATTTTATTTTTTTATTTTATTTTTTTTAAATTTTTTTAAATTTAAATTTTTATTTTTGTATCTGTCATCACCTTATAGGAAAGTGAATCTAGTTAGTACTTTGGGGAGTCAAAATTAAAAGTTAAAATTTCCCAGTAGTTATCATGAGCGCCTGGAAAAACAAATGAAAAATTATGGGAAAAACGGGAATTTTTACGGAAAACCAATTTTCGACAAAATCGATTTTGGTTTTTAGTATAACTCTAAAAGAAATGACCGTAGAGACATGAAATTTTGACCGAATGTTTATATATGCATTTTCTACACACCATAGCATTTTCAAAATATTCTGACTTATTTTGAGCTGTTAACGGATATTTTCAGTTTCCAATTTTTTTAGTTTTTTTTTCTATAAATGTCAATAAAATTTTATTTGTTGGGTAAAAAATCTTGAAAATTTAATAGTAGGCTTCTAATATATAGTTTCAAGGCAGATGAAAAATATTAAAAATCCGTAGTCACAATTTTTTTTTATAGGTTATCAAAGTTCAAATTTTGACAAAATACGTAAAAATGACGAAAATGTGCAATTTATTTTGAGTTAGAAATTCATAAAAATTTTTCTTTTTTAAATCTAAGATTTGAAAATGTAATACAAGATTCCTCATAAGTTTGCCTAATTTTATCAATAAAAAAAAGTTTATAAGCAAGTCATAATACATTTTTATGAGCATTTTAAGTTTACATTTTTACAAGATTAGATATTCCTCGATTTCTCATGTAGCGATTTTCTTATTTTGTTGCAATTCAAAACAAATAACTGTAGATGCATGAAAATTTCACTGAATGTTTATATAAGCTATTTCTATACACTATCTAATTTTGAATATATTTTGACTGTTTTTCAACTTTTTACGGACGATTTCAGTTTTCAATTTTTTTAGTTTTTTTTTCTATTAATATCAATTACATTTTATTTGTTGGGCCAAAAATAATGAAAATTTAATACAAGGCTCCTGATATATTATTACAATAGCAATTGAAAAATATTAAAAATACATAGGCACACATTTTTTTTATAATCATTTTAAGTTCGAATTTTGATAAAATTTATCAAAATCTCGAAAATTATCAATCATTGTAATTAAACAATTATAAAATGTTCAGTTTTCTTAACTAAGGATTGAAAATTTAAAATAAAGATTCTAATAAATAGTACATACTGTATTCAAAAAATCAAAAAATATTTAAACACAGTTATTTTTTATAGACATTTTAAGTTCAAATTTGGACGGAATTACATATTAAAATCAACTTTAACGAGTAAAATTATATATTATAATATTTTCATAGCATCACTGATAATTTTAGGTTAATAATTAAATAATATGATAAATATTAATTCAACTTAGCAACTACCGTATAATAACAATATCAATATAATTTAAAATATCCTAGACTGACATACCGTCTCTGCTCAGAATCGTTTTTCGTATACAATGATATTATATCATTGAATTCAAATTTAATACCATCCATTATAGTACAGTGATCTACTTGTAGCCTACTGTACAGCGGAGCGACATCCACTTGACCCCCTTTTTAAAAATGTATATCATTTGAATAGAAAATGCTTATTTAAATACTTGGTTAAAAATGTTTGTATTTTAGTTGGGTATTCATTTTAGAATAACAAGTAACGTACAAAATCGATTTTTCTAGAAATTTATTATTTTATTATTATTTTTATCACTAACCACCCTGAATATTAAAGCATTTTTGCTACTTGAAAAGTGTATCTTCAGTCACAAAATAAAAAAAAATATAAAACTTATAATTATAATATTGTAAAACTATACAACTATTTACCTATCGTTCAACTCTCTAAAATGTTCTGTTACCTATTTGTTCGATTCTAGTCTCTACAAATTTGATAATTAAGTTCAATGTCAGACTGAAACAGGGAAGACTATATAAAGAATCATTTTTTGATGGCACCTCAATTAAATGCAAAATTTGCGATTAATTTACGGTGTTTTGTGTATTATTTAAGCTATATCCTGTACCAAAAGAGAATATACCTGGCGGTCACGGGTAAAACCGGTTTTGCCACATAAATCTTGTGTCTTCCCTTTTGGAACAGGGTGTAAAAACTAGAAGATACATAATATTATGTTAAGTTTAAGTTTAAGTATAATGGACGATGTATGATGAAATAAATGTGTGGACCCAACCAATGCTAGCGTTGCATTCAAGGTTCAGCCGTCATGGTCAGGGTCACACAGAAGAATTCCACATGCAACTCACGCATGTCATAGAGCATTAATTAATTTCACCAAAAACAACAATATAAACGAATACCTAGTATGTAAAAAAAATCACATCTATGTAAACCCATTATAGCAATGTTTCCCAACCTATGACTTGCAAAATTTGATTGATGGGAAATACAAAAATAAGATTAAAATATTTACCTAATTATATTATTATACTAGAACCCATTAAAGTATAATATAACAGTGTTGTAGGTATCTAATATCTATACCATTGAATTTATTTTATAGGTCACAACTCACGAGGAATTGTCTAAAAATGGGTCACGATTTAAATAGGTTGCAAAAAACTGCTCTAAAGTTTATCGTTCTACTTGGATCTAAAATGTTTAGTTGTATAGATACTTAAATCTATTGAATTAAATTTGCGCTATAAACCTAACACATTAATTTAATTTGCCACTGCAGCGTACCTGAAGTTTATCTTCTCTTCTAGCAAAACCAACAACAATCATTCCATTTTCAACCAGTTGTCTACAAGTCTCCTTTCCGATTCCAGAAGAAGCACCCGTTACTACAGCAACTTTTCCATTCCACTTATCCATTTTTGTTTTAAAATTTATATATTTATATCTATTACAAGAACAACACAACCACGCCGACCAGTGGTTATCGGCGTCAAACAACAACTGAAACATCATTCTGAACAGCTGTAGTTGTATAGGTATGTATACTGCGTAGATAGATAGGTGTGTAAAAAATATGGAAGGGAATAATCTGTAGCATATAATCGGTTGTATTCACAATTTTCTGGTGCGCGAAAGCCAATAATATATCCAGGTAAATTGTAAATACTATGGTGTTTAATGTTTAATATCAGATATTATTTATAATATTTAATGACTAATTGAGGAAATGACTATTTGAAAGCTTTATAAAATTATGATAATTCATATAGGTACTAAAAATATCTTAAACTCGATATGAGATACCAATTTATAGTCTCAAGCATTTCAATGATTTCAAAACTAAAAAAAGGAGTGGCGTAGTGATTACGCAGAGGCACAGTTATTGTAAATGTGAGTTCCTATAATGTATGATAGCAGCTATTCGTACCAACATATTTGAATGTTTAACTTGATATACAGAACACTAGAATAGACAACCGTATAAAATAAGCCAGCGGTGATACTTATACAAGTTGATGGTTAATTACTGAGGTTAATTATTTGTTTGAAGTTATTAAAAAATGATTCAGAATAATATACAATAATATATATTATATAAATACAATAAATTCCTTTTTTATTTGATGGAAATCCGAATGAACACTAAATATTTCTTGTATTTTTTTTTTAAATTTTGAACGGAGCGATGAATGTACTGATTTTACAATGATATGTGTAAAACCAGTTTTCGACAACATCGATATAGACTTTTTGGCGTTCTCTCAAAATTAAATAATCATAGATAAGTACTATAGAAATGTTCACCAAATTATAAAAGATCAGAAGTTCCTAAACTGTGGGCCGTGACCCAGATGTGGGTCACTATTATATTTTAGATAGATCACGCTAAGTTCTGAAATAATTAGATGTTTTTTTGGATTATATAAAATATTTAATAGCAAGTATTAAATTATAATACAATATTGGTATGTATATTGTACACAAAAAAGACAGTTAATATTTTATGTATAAATACAACTTACAAGTACATGAAAGGTGGGCAAGAGGGTACCACTCTGCTGCACAGTATAATGGTTGTTAAGCATGTCGTTGTAATGAATATGTTATACAATGATAAATCATTGCATAACATGAAAAACGATTCTGAGCATTGGGTCATCATATAGATAACGTGTATAAAAATCAAATTTAAAAGTTAAAAAAAAATTAATAAAAACCGGAAATATATCATGGCTATAAATAGCGTAATTTTCCGGTTGATAAAGGTAGAAAGAGTTGTTTGGAATTTTCTTTTAAAATGTTCAATGGGGATTCGTTAATTTAACACACAATATGAAATATTGTAAAAATTATAAGTTGAAACGCTCATAAAAAATTAATGTTCCCTTTCAGTTAACATTTTTTTTTATAGTTGAAAAAACGTATGTAAAATGTTGTGTTAAAATGTTTAATCTTAACTATGAAAAGACAAACATTTATGAATTTCTAACTGAATAATAATTTTAAAAATTTTAAAAATGTCACGAATATAAATAGCTAAAAAAAGAGTCACAATAATTTGAACATTTTAGCTTGTATGGAAAATGGTAATTTTGAATATTTTTAGTGTCTACGGTTATTCGTATTTAAATTTAAACAAAATTGATGGATGAAAATTCATTAATTTACCAGTGGAAAATCCAATGACGTAAAATTTTTTCATTCAAGCACTCATAATGAATGTTACTTTCCGGTTATTTTTTTTGTCTAAGATAGAAAAATTTATGGGGAATCTTTAATTATAATTCATAATATGAGCTATGAAAAGTTTGAACTGAAAAATATTTTGATAAAGTTATGGATGAATTTTGTCAACATTTAAATTAAAATGCATATAAAAATAAATCGTGCCATTGTATCTTCAATATTCAATATTTACTTCCATTAATTAAACTTATATGGAACCTTGCATTAAATTGTCAACCTTTTTTACAAAATGAAAAAGTTCTCATAAAAATGTCCAAACTTTTCATTATAATCTGGAAAACCAAAAAAAACACATTAAGGTAAAACTGGAATTTTTACTCAAATTCAATTTTTGACAACATCAATGTTGTGTTTTTTTGAAACTCAAAAATTAATAACCTTAAACTTTACATACGTATACTGTATGATTTTTCTGATTTTACGTTTATGTATACTTACATATTTTGTTTGGTTTCCGATTAGTGTGGGCCGTGGAGTCAATCGAATAATTGGTTTCTGGATCATTATCATCTTTATCAGTGTCCGAGTCAGAATTGTTTATGCGAATTATTTTTACCATAATACATTCATAATCGACTCCAAATTCAGCTAAAGTTATATCTTCAAGACTATTCTGATGAATAGTATTCAATAAGACCATCATAGAAAATGTCATCGGAATATAGGATAGTGGACCAAACATTTATCATCTTATTGCTATTGGTTTCAATAGGTAATTGGGTTATTTTATCTAGATGGTAGTATATAATATGGCCAGAGTTGGGCAAGATACAAAAGTATTGCGATACTAGATACTTGGCCTTGGAGTACCGCTATACTAGATACTCGATACATTTGAATAAAATTAGTTATAGGTTTTTAAAAATTATATTTATTACTGTGGGGATGACCACGTTTTTATTTTATCAATTGGTAGGTACTTTTGTTTAGTATATTTTATTACGACACACTACCTATACAGTATAATATGTCATTATCTAAAGAAAATTTAGCCATCCGGGTCAATGCACCCCTTTCAAGTACAAATGGGGAAATCGCCCGTTCAGTCAAAACCAGCACTGCCGTGAACCTGTTACCCGCACGGGGTCGGCGGTAGTGCGGTACAATAACAATATTCCTTAGTTTATTAGTATGCATTTTTGACGGTCGCCGCCGTGGCGCAAAATATAACCATCATAGGCGCCACTTTGGTGGGGAACGCTTGCGCGCGCTTACCCAACGTGTCCGTTATCTACAGTCGTAACCACCACGGGGAGCCCTCGACGACCGTGAGATAACAGATAACGACCGCTGCCGTCGTGCCCGTGCGTAGCGATATTGCGATAGTAGTAATGTATATTATTATGGCCAATATGTAATCACGCTCACCACCGTAGTGTGTTCGTGGTGGTCGGTCGTCGCCGCGTTCGTTCCGTTCCTCTTTGTGGCCGTCGTACCTAAAGTATATATTATTAATTTTCCTTTCCTATTCCGTCTTGCGTACAACCGCCGTTCTCATTCTCATTTATTATTCAAACGAGTTCGAGACATTTATACCTTTCCCGGGCTTATTTGGTTTTTGTTATACATGTACCTACGCGGCGACGAATCGATGAGTGGTGCCCTCTTAGGACGTGCTCGCTGCTAGTTACACGCAACCAAAAAGAAGGTCGTACAAACCGATATTTTTGAGAAAAATCCAAATCTGATGTAAATCGCTATAACCAACCATGGTTGTGAAGAAAGAATACAACATCGATTGGGTCTTGCCCAAACTCAGGAACCGACGGATATTTTGGAACGTTGCATCTTGCATCACATTAGCTGCCGTCGGTATATTCAGCAAGATTTTCATCAGTAAGTATCCACAAACCTCATCAATAAACGTAAAGGGACCTCCTGTGTGACGTATATATGTTTTTGTAGAATGGTTCAACAAGGCAAAAGTGTATAACCTCGTCTCATTTGACAAAGCGATCAATCGACCCAAGCACATACCTCTCATTACAGTATCTAATCACGACTCATGTTTTGATGATCCTGGCATTTGGGGTATGTATAGTTTACATTTTCCTCCAAACTTTAATGTCAACTCTAAATACATTGGGTTGTTTTAGCTGCACTTGGTTGGAAGAATTTAATACTGTCAAATAAAATGCGCTGGGCATTGGCCGCTAATGACATATGCTTTACTAACCCATTCTGTGCACATTTTTTTATGCTTGGACAATGTGTGCCGACCATTCGAGGTGCCGGAGTATATCAGGTAAATTACATTTCTTTCAATATAAATTAATATATTTATTTTTTTTTATTATGCAAATGTCAACCTAACTTAACCTAGTATATATAAATACTAAATATAATTATATTTTACACAGATAGCACAAGTTGACACAAATTTAAAAAGAAATTAAATTTTATTGATTACCTGTATAGATCATATTATTTTAGTAATTTAATGTTTAAACGTGAAATAGTTAATAAATAATTATTTATTGTTATAAAAATTCAGTAGCCTTTTTTTATCTAGGTACTTATATTTAACAATTTAGATGGGTTTTAGCCTTTAGGTATATTTTATTATCATTTTTATTTTCAAATAGATAATTAATTTCTATACTTTTAATAGGTATGTACATTAATTATGATTCTTAACAATGAATTTTTGATGGATTGTTTTATTATTCAAATGTGTGTTTAAATGAATACAATTTTTAAAGTGTGTTATTGATTTATTAAGTATGTCATTAAAGGTCATATATATTGAACCATAGCTGATTGATTTTTTACAGTTATTTAACTAGATAAAATTTGTTTATAGTCTGATATTAATTAATTTTTTAATTTAATTAATTAATGTTTATTAATAATACCTACGTACCTAATAAAAATAGTTAAAAGAAAAAAAATTAACCAAATGTTAGTTCTATAATACAGTTATTGATCAGTTATCATTTATTCATATTAAATAGTTATGTATGCCATTTTTTTTTTAAATACCATACTACATTTCTTATGGACATGGTTGATTTTTATTGAATTTTTGTAGGTTTGTAAAATAATATCAAATACGATATATAGGTATAAAATAACTAGATATAGTGTTAACAGATTTTATAATTAAATTATTTGAACAATAATAAAAAAATATTTATGAAATATACACATATGCACATGTATTAATGCATAATCGTACAAGTTTTAGTATTTTAAAAAAGTCATGGTTTAAAATAATGCCTTTTTTTTCGAAAAATGTAAAAAAAACCACAGGTTATAGTAGCATCCCTAGTAATTACTGCACAGTGTATGGCAGTTTAATCTAGTGACTAATTACGGGACTTTTTTTTACGTGGGCGGCTATTCGAGTTTGGTCTCCTTATTCTAGTCACCCTGGTAGGCAATACGATTTTGTCGGACAACACCAATAAACGGTTATATGTGCAAAAATTCGATTTGATGCATGATTGAACTGCCCGATGTTTTTTGGGAACCAATAAAATAATTAATAACCAATAACTAATTTCTACTAATTATTTCTTAACCATTAGCTAAGATTTAAAAATAAAAGTCTCCATCTTAAATCTCAAAACCTCTGTTTCAGCACATCCTTGGGTTGGGCCTACTGGGTCCAATAATTGTGAATTTAAACATTCAAGGACCCCTCCTTTTTTTTCTATTTTTTATTATTTATTTACTTTTTTGGTTTCCCTGGTATTTAGGAAACACTCAATAATATTTAAATCGATTTTATAACATAATGGAAAGATCTTATTATTTTTAATGTTAATGTTTTTTCTTAAATGTTTTTAAAAAAAATTACAAATTGTCCATAAAATATGACGTCACTGTACATTTTTTATAGTTAAATTTCTGAAATATTAATTTTTAAATTCCAAAACTAAATTTGCTAAGAAAATGTAGTAATCTATATATATATAAAAATGAATGTTTGTGTAATAACAATGGTTAATAACCAATGGAAAACAATAATAAATAAATACTTATTTCTACCAATTATTTCTCCTATAACCAATAACAACCATTTATAAACAAAAATTACCATAGTAAATCTCATAATCTCTGTTTGAGCACCTCCCTGGGATGGAATTTACCCTTTTTGATTTACTTTACTCATCTGTTATTATTTAGTAATACATTTACTTTTTAATTTAATTGTTTTAAATATATTGTTAGAAATGTATTTCAAATTTTCAGACCACACTAATAAAAGTTGTTATTATTTACAAAATATTTCAAATTCGCAATATCCATAGTTTTTAACAAAATTGTTACAAATAATTTTTTTAATTATAGTTAAAATAGTTTACAACTTTTTAGTTATTGCATTATTAGATCTAAAAAATATAAAGTTAAAAATAAACTTACATAATTATACTTTATGTTTAAACCAAAAATAGTCCAAATTGTTTTTACAATTATTTTACTTTTATACAAAACTTAAACAAAATATAAATGATAATAGTTATAGAACATGATTTCTATGAAATACTATCTAGATCCAATTCGTGGATAAAATTGTATGAAACTTTTGGAGCACTCCTATAAGAAAAAATAATCAAAGATAAAACAAACTTAACCCTTTCACTGATACACATTTATCCACCGCAATTTGTGTATGCTATGTAAAATAAAATATGTTTTTTTTTAAATTTAAATTTTGAGATCTATATGATGTTATTAGTTAAGTTTAAAATAATGCGGGCCAAGGTTTCCAAAACTTATACAGCTACCGGCTAGGTTATAATACAGATGCGTAATAGTACGTCTGGAGCAGTGAATGGTGTGAATGTTTTGGACGTAAAAGTACGTCTAGAGCAGTGAAAGGGTTAAAATAATAATAATAATCGTAAAATAAATATATTCCTTGCTTTACTCAAAATCTAAAATATTAAAAATAATATATAATTTTTTAATATAAACAATATCTGAGTTTATAATTGTTATTCATTTTGTTACAGGAAGCCGTTAAGTTTGGTGTAGAACTGTTGTCTAAAGGTAAATGGCTGCATGTTTTCCCTGAGGGTCGTGTTAATATGAGCAAAGACTACATACGCCTGAAATGGGGAGTTGGTCAAATGATATATGAATCCCCTGTTATGCCTATTGTTGTACCTATTTGTCATGTAGGAATGGAAACTATATTACCTAATGAACCACCATACTATTTACGAACTGGTCGTAAGGTAACTTTTAATTTTGGTGAGCCTATAGATTTAAAAGGATTAGTCTCAAAGTTGAAAGAATCCAATGTGACTGAAGAGGAAGCTCGTAGATTAATTACAGAAAAAATTGAAGAAGAATTGTATAAATTACAAAAAGACACAATATTGTTACACAACAAGTTGAATTCCTGACGGCCTGGTTTGCGAGTAATTTCTTTAAAAGCTAAACAAAAACAGAATATTTAACAGTGTAATGTATGATTATCAACAAATGATGTCTGTTTAGATGAGTTACAGATAATTAATTTACTTTATGTTTTAATATTGTTTATTAGTAGTTTATTTAATATCACATATTTGTATGTATAAACTTAATTGTGTAACCATTATGATTATCATTTGGTCTTCAATCTTATATATTATATATATATATTTTATTTTTTCAACAAATATTTTTCATAAATGTACCTATTTAAATATTTTAAATAAAAAGTATATTCTTATTTGACATTCCTATAAGAATGTCAATAATTTCCGTCCAATCAAGTATACATGAATGATATTTATTCAAAATAATTAATAATTTATAACATAATGTCATTTAATTATATTTTAATATAAAATATACTTAGTACTTAAATTCAATAGATACTTTTATTATAGTTATTTTAAAAATGAAAATGTCTAGTCAATCTCTTAATATTTCTGATAATGTAAAAAAAACTTTATTGGGACATTTTTTTGCCATGAATATTAAGAGACTTGATTTTAAATGGTTTTATCTTAAATGTAACACAAATTCATTGTAACTCTTGCCAATGTTTTATTTACCAACCAAATGCAAATTAAAGTGTGATTTTGTTATTATTTTTTTTTATTTGGTTTTATTGTAATACTTATTTATTTTTCTACTTAAGATCATACACCATCATTACTATACTTATATTTATTTCAGTATATTTTATATTATGAGCATGATATTATTGAATTTTAAAGTGGAAGTTTTTTCTATTTTAATAATTTACATACATAGGGATTGAGCTTAGTGTCAAATCTAATATTGTTACACGGTATTATTATTAAAAATATATGTGGTCATTGGTTACCAATTTCGGGACACATTGTAGTAATTCAATAAATATATTAATTACCGCCTAATTGTAAATCAATTATAATAATGTATTTACTTAGTATAATATTGTAATTGTAAATATTTTTGTTACAAATTTTCAAATTTTATAAATTTATAATAATAACGCATATTTAAAGTAATGTCATTATAAATTGTTCGATATATGTCAATAAATGCTAAAATACTTATATTAAATTATTATTGACCTAAGATTAAAGTTAAATATTTTGTAAAAAAATTATTACTATTTTATATTTATCAACTGTGCACAATATATTAAACTGTAAATATTGTGTTGCAAATAATAATAATTTAGTTATACGTTCACTGTGCATAAAAACTTATAATTGCAAAATTAATAATTATCCGTTTGTTGTAGACTGGAATTTTCTGCTCAACTTAAATTTTACAAAATGCTTTTTTTGTTTATTAAATTCTACATAATATACAACCACCACTATAATCCATTGCCATATATTCTTTCAAAGAATTGTAATTTGTTCATATAAAAAAAGAAAAAAACATTATTAAAATAAAATATTACAATATTTTCTACAATAAATAAAATGTGAAAATATTGTAATAGCATATATACCTGACGGCTAACATACATATTTTCATTATATTTTATTTTTTTAACATTGTAACAATGAATATTATTCGAAATATTGAATTTGGGCTAATACTATTTATATTTAAAAATATATTATTTGCAATATATATAGAGTAATTTAGCAACGAATATAAGATACATTAAATGTATACATTAGATACTAATTAGATTACTTAATATTTAATTAGATTAAAGTTATTTAAAGTTTATGATTTGTTATTATATTAAAATACTAACATACTTAATACTTATTGCATTTTAATTTTCAGACATTTCTTTCAATAGGGCTATAATTGAATCAATTTTCTGTTTTAATACTGTATTACTTATTAAATGCATACAATACATATTTTTATTTTTTTGAAAAATAATCATACTACAAAACGTTGCATCAATTATGAAATAGTAGTTTATATTATTATTATTGTTTGTTTAAAACCACATAAAAACTCTTATGATATAATAAATGAGATAAAAAAAGATAATTTATGTCTAATTAGTAATTATACCAATTTGTTAAAATTCTTCCTTTTTCAACATTGTACTCATTCAATCTTTTATAACCAAATACCGTGTTATAAACTTAGCTACTTGACTTATATCAGCCAGAAATTATCATTATAAACCTATAAACCTGCTAAAGACGATATCCCATTACAGTGGTTTTCAATGTCTTTCTACATGCAAATGTTCTGATATAAAATATTTAATTTACGTAAATACCTAAAAAGAATCATTGCTAATTTTTCAGTAATTTTGAAAGTAATAGTTTTATTTTATTTTTTATTAATTTAATCTTTAGAACATCGGTGAATTAATGTGTTGTTTGTATAATCTGCTGTCTTTTAAATAATTCATTTATAATCCAAAAAAAGGTCAGCATATGGGGACTTGTCTGCTGTACAGTAAATGTAGACTGTCGAATGGTCAATGTAATAGATTATATATGTGGTCAATTTGAATTCAATGATAATATATCATTGTATAGAATATACGATTCCGATCGGAGATGGTCTGTCATCCTAGAACATTTAATATTATATTTGGGTTGCTGTTATAATTTTTAATATTTTTATTACGTTAGGTTGCTTAAAACTTTTCCCAAAGCATTACGTTTAATATAATATTAAATAATATTTGATTAATTTAATAGCATACAGATATTTATAGTTATTATTCCCTTTTGACTCAATACTGCTTAATCTTACAACATAAATAAGTTTGTGCTGTTCCTGGTATACAGGTATAAATAAGCAGGGGCTAAGCAATGGGAAAACAGTTTAGCCCTCATCTAGTGATTTATCCCGGAAAAAAAAAAGAAAAGGGTATAAACAAGCAATAGCTTAAAATTAATCTTAATGTGTTAAAAATGTCATTGTGTATATGAAATATAATAAATCATGTAAAAGTTTGAAGTCCCCAAGCACCATATATTTAAATTACATCAAAATGATTAAAATTGTAATTTTTGTGTTTAAAATTTGAGTATTTAACTTCGTCTAAATTTGAACTTCAAAAAATTGCGCTTAAATATTTTTAAAATGTTTTGATATAAAAATATACTACTTATAAGGAACCTAATATTAAAGTCTTAGGTATACAAATTTCATATTTCATATATTTTTAACTACAAAATTATTTCCAAATGTTCGTGGTATAAATGAATTTAGTCCCAACCTATTTGATTAAAAAAAAAAACTTTGTTATGTATATATTTTAATATTTTTAAATAACTATAGTAACGACTTATTGGAAACCATGTACTTAATGTTTCAAGATTTTTGACCAAACGATAATTTTTTTATCACCATTTATAGAAAAAAACGAGAAAATTTAATATGCCTACAAATAATTTAAAAAGAGTCGAAATATATATAAACTATATCTTTGATAGAAAATGTTTATATAAAAATTTGGTGAAAATGTCAAGTATCTATTTACGGTTACACCGAACTAAATACAGTATTTAGTTCAGTGTACGGTTATTTATTTTTGATTTACAATGAAATACTAAAATCTATTTTGTCGAAACTGGTTTTGGGTAAAAATTTTTGTTTATTCCAATTAATAAGAAAAGTATTGGATTTCTTTTTCTCCCTAAAAGCTCAAACTTGATTGACTCTCCTACAAGAAAATATATCGAAGTTGAAAATCTTAGCATTTTTACTACTCTAAAAGCAGTAAAAGGTGAATATTATTGTGGTCAGATTTTGATACTGTGCTATAGCTCTTAAAATCGTCAAGTGCTGCAAGTCTTCTAAGTTACGTAATACGTATCATCGCAACCTAACCATGTTACAAGTTGGTCACAACTTATTATTTTATTTATAAATTAAACCTTTTGTTTTAATCTAATGGTTTATTTATAGTTGTAAAATTCGGGTGTTGCCTTCTGTATTTTTGGATTCATTTTTTTATCATATTCATCCTAACTATTTATTCAAATTTTGACGAAATATTGACATAAAAACAATTTTTTTACTAAGCAAAATTTTAATAAATAGAGTTATTTTATTGTAATTTAAAAAATATCAATCATATGAGCTTTTAACCATTTTAAATATTTAAGTATTACCATTCCTTAGAGATGATTGAATTTCAAAAGTATTTTGATAAATGTTGAGCTATATTTGACGATCAATAATTATTGTTGTTTATCACGTTAGAAATTAACATTAAAAAAATATACTATATGTAGGTATGGTTCTATACAATATGGTTGAACATAAACTGAATTCCGTTTTGGGTTGGAAGAATTTTTAAGGATATAAAAATGTCAAACTATTTAGGTAACATACCGAAGATAATATACACAACTTCATCCGTGTCGAGTTCTTTATCGAGTGTATTTTACAAGTATGTGGTTTAATCATAAACTTAATATTTAATACCAATGGGTTAAATCTTTGATAATAGCCATTATTAGATATAAATAAAAAATAAAACACGAATATTTATATTATTTTTTTTTAATTACCTGATGAAATTTAAGAGCAACGTGTTTAAAAGTTCATTACCCGGGAAAATACTGAAATGACGACCCAGTATTTCTGCACATCCAATCACTGTAATATTAATTCTAACTGGCAAATATAAATATGTAATTGTAAACTGTACTTCTATAGTCTGTAGCATATTTTTTAAATGTCAAATCGGTAATAAATTAGATCCGTGTTTTTAGGACGGTGATTTGTGTCCATAGACCTGTAAAGTTCTTTATAATACGTTTGTGTCACCATTTGGACGTATCAGTGGGAATTTTTATTTATCTACGTTGTCACAACTGTACTAGAGTGGTCCGTTCCGTTGTTTACCGCAATTTTTTTCTCTTCCACTCCCGACCACTCGATACGTTTATCTACCACAAGACGCAGGAATCACAATAATAATACACCAATAGTTCGGTGCGTCGCGCGTGTGTCCTACACAGTACACATCATACCGACGACGTTCCGCCGAGAAACGTGTGTTTCTGGCCAAGTGAATTCGCGGTGTACGGTTTTTGACTTTTGTTGGAGATCTACGACGACAGTGTTTCACATTTTGACGTTTCCTGTCCGTTCGAACGACGATGGCAGACAAGGACAAGGACAACGACGAGGTGGAAGCGACGATCGCCGACGAGGCGGTGGTGATCAAGTACAAAACGGCCGGGGAGATCGCCAACCGTAAGTTTGCCCATCAGGAGCGATTTACCGCTCAAGTATCAATAATACACGCTGGACGTAATTTACGGGCATCCCCGCAAACCGGTCTCTAACTTGGTATTCGACACGATTTCTGGCCGTTGGACCTAACCTACAAAACGCGCATACCCGGTCGTGTGGACGTGCGGAAGTCAGCTCTGTAGCCGGGTCTGTTTCTGGAAGTCTTCATCGGTGTCCTCGTAACTTCGCGCACGATGGCGGCCCGTTGGGTAACCGTGCACATCTCGTAGGAACATGACCTGCATTACGTGGCGATGAGTCCCCCACCCCCGTATCGCGTTGCTTCACCCCTGTTTTTAGGACTATATGAATTTGTTTTTCTGTACTGTTAAGTGTTAACAACATTTCAAATGGGTTGATTAAAGTTCAGTTATTATAACTGCAAGCAATCGACTCGTTGATTCCAGTATGCTACTGGTAATGCATGTTGCGTCCACATCTGTATAAAAGAGTAAAACTGAAATAACTGCAGGGTACAGACTACTAAATTAATGACCAAAGTTTTACTTATATTGAAAATTGTCAATGATACCTATTATTTTTCTTCATCCTGTTTCATACATTGTTGAAGCTGCAAAAACTATTTTAGGCTAGTGTTATAATATATTAGCTCAAGCATATTATAATATATTTTTCCTTTACAGGTGTTCTTGTTGAAATTATCGAAAAATGTGTAGAAGGTGCATCGGTCCGTGATGTATGTATTGCAGGTGATAATTTAATATTAGAAGAGACTAGTAAAGTATTCAAGAAAGAAAAGGAAATGAAAAAAGGTTGGTACTTACTATATTTTCTTTTATGTTAAAAAACTTCTGACTTTAATCTTGTTGTTTAGGTATTGCTTTTCCTGTTTGTATATCTGCAAACGGCTGCATTTGCCATTTTTCACCTATTACAAGTGAACCAGATCATACAATTGCAAAGGATGATGTTCTAAAGATGTATGTTTTAACATTTAACAAATCATTACAAATAACTTATACAGTTGTATACGATTTCTAGAGATTTAGGAGTTCATTTAGATGGTTTCATTTCAATGATTGCTCATACTGTTGTTGTGGGAGCGAATTCTGAAAATAAAATTACTGATAAAAAAGCTAATTGTTTCTTAGCTGCTCACTATGCATCTCAAGCTGCATTAAGACTAATGAGGCCCGGAAATGATGTAAGTATCTGTTAATTTTATATATTAATTAAAAAATATAATGCTACTTAAATCCAAAAATAATTAAAGATTAACCATCTTATGTGTATGTATATTTATCTATTTATAGACTTACCAAATAACTGATATGGTAATGAAGGTTTGCAAAGAATTTGATTGTAAGCCAGTTGAAGGCATGCTTAGCCATCAATTGCAGCAATTTAAATTAGATGGTCCCAAAACTATTATTCAGAATCCTAGTGAATCTCATAGAAAAGAACATGAAAAAGCAACTATTGAGGCCAATGAAGTATATGCTTTAGATGTACTTGTTAGCACAGGCAGTGGAGCTGCCCGTGAAACAACAGCTAAAGTATCTGTGTTTAAAAAAACGGAGGAAGTATATCCATTGAAGCTTAGGGCATCTAGGTAAATAATGCTTTTGACTTTTATATAATTATAATAAACAATTTTACTTAACAAAATCATTTTTTTTTCTACAGAATATTTTACACTGAAGTTATTCAAAAACATAGTATAATGCCATTCAATTTGAGAAATTTCGAGGATGAAAAGAAAGCTAAAATGGGTGTGATGGAATGTGTAAATCACAAACTCATTGAACCATTTCAAGTTCTTTTTGAAAAAACTGGTATAATTTATTTTGCTTATCACAAATATAAAACCTTATTATTTTCTTGACTAACAAATATTTATAATTTAGGTGAAACTGTTGTGCAATACAAGTTTACAGTTTTAGTAACAGCAACTGGACCTGCTCGAATAACAGGATTACCATTTGAAGAGGATCTTTATGTGCCTAATTTATCCATTAAGGACCCAGAAATATTGGTATGCTTTAATTACAGACATATTTTAATACAACAGTAAAAAAAGTCCCTATTTTTATCATTATTAAATATTAATATATATTGCTATTGCAGTACAATACATAATGCTATTGCAAATTCAATATTTTATTAAAAATTGATAAAATATTTGAATAGTTAAAACAGTAAAACTGAATAAAATGATTTTCTTCCAAAATTTTATCTTAAGTTTATATTTTTTAAATTATAACATAAATCAATATTATGATAAATATATGTCGTATATTGGAGTGGGGTTTTTGCATTCTTTTCGTTGCAAGTGTTGTATGGAAACATAATAAAATTAACCTGTCTGCTCACTACAGTCTTTATCTAAACTAGATAGTGTCACTCCTCTATGAAAAATTTTTGAAGAAATGAATAACATAATCATTATGTTTTTATGTAATAATTTTATGTTTTTAACAAATGACAAAACATGTTTAGAGTTTACTTAAGACGTCTGTAAATCAAAGAGGAATCTTGCAACCAGTTAAAAAGAAGAAGAAGAAGCCACAAAAAAATGCTAACAATGCAGCTGGTGAAAATTGTTCTATGGACGTTGATCAACCATCAAAAAATGAAGCAGGAGTTGAAAAAATGGAAGTGGATGCGTCAGCTTAGACAATTTTCTTCCATTTTTTATAGGAATTATGTACAAACATGTTTTGACATTAAATTACATATGTAACAGATTAAAAAAGAAAATCAGGAAATTTTCAGTAAAATTGTTATGGGATGTTTATTGACTTCTATGAATGACAAATCATTTAGCTTTAGTCTCAAATTGATATTGACCAAATTATATATATTTTAATACTAAATTTAAAATTCTGTTTACTTAAACATTGTCATCCAAAACTACATGTAATTTACTTGACTTGTTTTTAAATAAAGTGTATAAAACATTGTCAGTGTTCAGATTTTTTTATTACTTACATTTTTGTTTAAAACTATGGTCGGATCACTTCTACATCCTTGTTAATTAAT
The DNA here is from genome assembly GCA_027563435.1 of Nasonovia ribisnigri. NCBI lineage: Eukaryota > Metazoa > Arthropoda > Insecta > Hemiptera > Aphididae > Nasonovia > Nasonovia ribisnigri. The sequence goes on from JANEHU010001813.1 coordinate 68,959, forward strand.
GAATCTGTGTGAAACAATATTAAAATATTGAAATCAAGTTCTCAGTGTAATTAAATCTAACATCCCAAAATCTCTAAATATTAGTTAAAAAGTATTTAAAATAATTTATATTGTAAACATTTCAAAGCATAGCTTAGATTTTTATTCATCATCATAATTTAAATCATTAAAATTTTTATTTTACTCAATTATTATTGTTTTAAAGTAAAATTTACCAATTATATAAATTTCATTTAGGTGAAACTTTTGTTAATTATTTATTAAACAGTTGTTTTCAATTTTAATTATATCGGTTAAGTTTTATACATACACCTACATTGTTGTGTGGATATTTTAAAAACAATATTGCATTTATGTTTTCATTATAAAATTCTTTGAAAGTTGTATAGTTAATAGTTATATTCAATGTTTATAACATGAAGTACATATATTTCTTTTTTTATTACTAAAAAATATGTTTCTCTCTTTTCAATACCTATCTTAATTAGTCTATTTTCTGCAGAATAGTAATTTGTAGATATTGAACAACAAAAGCAAGGAAAAATTTAGACAGCATTAATACAACATTGGCCAATGTTATATTTAGTAATTAAAAATAACTATGTAATAATTATAATTGCTCTATATTGAGGGAATTAAGTATGATAGAGGGTAAAAACGATATTACAAGTTATCTACTCGATGACTTACAAAAACAAATCATTATAAATAGTTACAGAACAAATTGCTATTGAATATTAGCACGATATATAGTTTTATTTACTCAATATGATAAAAGATCATTGTTAATTTTCTTTGGATTTATTCATTTGTATCTCAACCAATTGATACGCTTTATTTGCTGCACAGACACATTTGTTAGGTACATCAATAACAAATTCGCCAGCGTTGTATACACCTTTATTCCAACACGCCGTAGATGTGGATTTTAAATTTTCTACAGATGGTAATGATTTTATCTTGAAAATACAAGTTTTACTTATAAGTTTGTTTTTTTTTAATTGTGAGATTAGTAATAATAACTTACTTGTGCTGGCATTTCAGACTCTGCTTTTTTGGCAATTGGAGTTAAAATAGCAATAATGATTTTTGCAACTTCACGTGATGTTTCACCATCTTTCCAAATACCTAATTCTGATGAACCAAATATTGTTGCTCCAAATAATGCTCCTCTTATAGTGTAGCTAAATAAATTAAATTATATATGAGATGAAAAGTTTTGCAAATCAATGTCAAGGCTATTCAGCACAATTTAAAAAGTTTGTTAAGGTCATTCAATGCCCTATTAGTAAGTTATTAATTAAAACTCATAATTGACTTACTTACCTTATGAATTTGTTTAGTTTACTCATATTTGTACCTAGTTTTTACAAATCTATATTAAAACTGATGTTCTATAAGTACTTCTATAGATAAATTAAAAATCACAATAAGACATTAAGATTAAATTTCTTAGTTTGTAAGTTCGTTTAGAACTCTGCAGTCTCGGTGCTCGCGCCTCGCACAGTCGCATTAGTAGTTAGTTTGTACTTATCATTTATTAAATAGATAGTATTTACAGCCGTGACACGATATTATCTATAATTGTGATATGAATACACATAATGATAATGCTTATCCGTTTTATGTTATCAGTCTTTCCAAACTCCAAAGCCCGAAGCGGCGAAGCCGTGAAACTATAAAACATTACTAAAATTGACTAATTCAATAATTCAATAAATTAATTTAGCCATGATGTGAAAGTTAAGACAGCTGACATTGAAAGATACCTATTATGCAAATATGCAAAAGTAAGAATAATTTTTGAATTGGAATACTGGATACTAGGTTTACTTTACCTAATTATCAACTGTTACTTGTTAGGAAAAATTGAAATTAGATTTGTATTTATTACACAGGCAATTTGACAGTTGGCTGAGTTAACTTATAACCACGGACATATTAAAATACATGTTTATATATCTGTGCTTGTGCCCCTGCAGCTGCACTATTAAGATGTTTTATCGATTAATTCCATTATTATTTTACCACAACATTTAAGTTCTTCCCACAAATTAACAAATAAGGTCAATTAAGATGAATTACATTATAAAGATATATTCATTATTATCTACTTAATATATTAAATAAAATAAAATTGAAAATATGATTTTGATATACCTATAGCACAGATTATATAATCTACGCCTATAGGCTATACGTATCTTAATTAACGTATATATTTGTGGTTCTTTCTAAGGGCAAATACTTAATTCACTTAAGAGCACGATTGTCTTAAATGATAATAATTTTATTTCTTTTTATAAGTAAGACTAGTCTATTGAAATCTTTGATCTGATCATGATACATATTTTGGTCGTGCAACCACCATTATAAAGATTAATGGCTCAATGGCCTAGAGTTAAGACAAGGACCAAGACACTTTATTTATTAATAATCATGATGAGTGCCTAAATAATTATTATATTTATCGATATATGAATATTTTAACACACCATATTTTGCCGTGTGGTCCAATCAAATACTTTTTTTCTAATAATACTACACTATATACTTATTTGACCATTTTTAAAACCAGTTTAACTTATAATTTTCAAGTAATTTATGTATTATTTATAATTTTTAAGTTTGGAGAATTTTAGTGAAAAAGGTTCAACATAATGGTTATGGATAAATCGTCAGCCAAGGAGACATTTTTCCATTCATGCATTAATGGTGATTTGAGTACAATTCAAATTAACTTGTTCCACAATGTATCACCATTCAGCCTAGACAAGGTTAATAGTGTATTTCATATTATCTAGAACTCAGTTTTAAATTATTAATAAATTTGTTCCATTTTACATTTAAGTATGGAAACAATGCTTTGCACCTAGCTTCTATGAACAATCAACCAAAAGTATTAGAATACTTACTAAAGACTGTCAAAACTTATAAAAGCAATTTTCGAAATAAAATTGGACGTACTGCTTTAAATATTGCAGCCGCTCAAGGTGCATTTGAGTGTATTGAAGTCTTGTTACACAACTTTCCATGTGACATCAATTCTACAGATAAGGTGAATTTTTCTTGTTAGGTTAGGTTATAATAGGTTTATTATATTTTTTAAACCTTAAGGTCGTACATGCAATAAATATCAACTATTAATTATTTTTGTACCTGTTTGATTCAAATATTTCCAAATCAATAATATCGTCATTCGTCATGCTTTTTAATCTTAGCTATGATGATTGCTTATTTTATATTTCTTAAATTTTTCTTAAAGTTTATTCGGCAGTAGAAAAATAAAATAAAAATTATTACAAGTGCTCAAACTGCCAAAATTAAAGTAGGGCAATTCTTACTTTTAAAAAAGTGTGTTCCTATCACTTGTTAAAAGTTACTAAGCCGTGTAGGCTATGTCCCAACAACCCCTATACCCCTCTTGTAAAACTATTTATAACAATTTATAACAATCAATTTAAAATAAAATAGTACAAGTTAATATAATATTACATAGGTATTATAATTTATAAGGTTATGAAATAATCCAAAAATCAAATTATGATGGTATCTCATGCATTTTGATAAAAATAGAGAACTATGAAGCAAATTGTGTGTTCTCCTTAAAATTAAAGGTAGTAGTCACTAAAATTTCTAAAAAATTAGTTGGGGTCTTACGTCAAATTTTTATGAGCGTAGGAAGCATTCCTCCCCGCCCCCCTCCAAGTCGAGCACTGAATTTATTACAAAAAAATTTAAAATAAATGTACCTATTAAAATATTTTAAATAATAAATCTATACAATTTCTTAGATTTCTATATTGTTTACACTCTATTCAGAATAAGAACAGACTAGATAGCGGATAAAAACATGTTGTTGTTCGCGCTCCATCACAACTACGGCTGCCTCTGCAAATATTCACTATTACCAAATAATTACCGAATCGGCTACCAGGTGATCTGGAAATGCCATGCTTGTGATGCGCGAATGCGGTCTGTTCTTATTCTGAATAGAGTATAGTATAATAGAAGGCAGTATCAAATTTATCTAATAAAAATAGTTGAAACCATTTTTCTTAATGTTCACTGTGTAATATTTTGTATTTCAGATTTTTAATAATAGTCCATTACACTGGTGTGTTACAAGTAAATGTATCAAAGGTGTTAAGAAGTTATTAGATGCAGGAGCTGATTTCACACTTGTAAACAAATTTGGCAAAACTTCTTTACAACTTGCCAAAACAACATGTTTGGACATTTTTCATTTAATAGACAATGTAATTTTGCAAATTTTTGTTTATAACCTACTCTTTGGAATATAAATGTAATCATAGATAATCATATATTTATATATCATATTAAGAGGATGCAACATACCAAATGTACGCTCAGCAGATCGCGTTTAACCCCTTAGTTTAAAAATTTAGAGTAAATACACCTATTATGAAACTTGATGGTAAAAAAATTATCTGTGTTTGTATGTTGGCTTTTAACAATAGTTCAATTTTTTAGTAAGTTATGCATATATAATATAACGTAAGGTAAAAATGCTCATAACTCACTTAAAAATTGAATCATTGTAAAAAACCAACATAAGAACACAGATAATGTTTTTACCATCAAGTTTCGTAATAGGTTAATTCACTCTAATTTTCAAACTAATGGAGATAAACGTGATCATAAATTTGATATGTTATGCATTTGTAAGACGGAGACAGCAAATATCTGTATAATGCTAATCCTCTTAAGCTAAGCATTTTATTTAAATGTATTAATAATTATTGTCATAATCTTATAAGTTATAACCATAAAACATTGAACTTTTTAAAAATTATTTTAATTTAATAACACTATTTTTCAGTTTATCAAAAATAAAAATAAGGACCAATGTTTACACACAACTCCACAAACTAATAATGGTATTGGAACAAAAAATAATAGTAGCTCAAACTCATCAAATTCACCGCAATTTATAATAACTAGTAAGTTGTAGGTACTCTACTCTATTCAGCTTAATTCTGCAAAAACTGCGCAGTGTCGGAACGGTAGAACCGCTACGATTGGCCAGTTTTTAGCAGCTCAACAACGGCAGCCAACGAGACTGCACATGTTTGATCATGGATGCGGTTTTGTCATGATTTTTTTCCACACTTATTCTAAATAGAGTATAATGCTGTAGATAATATTATATTCCTACTACTTACTATTATAATATTGATTTTTATAAACTTATAGTTAATATAAATTAATTTTGCTTAAGGAAAATAATTATTTCAACTTTTAGATTCAAATAAATAATAAAGCAATAAATGTATTGGTTTTACAATGATGTGTGTCAGGTTCTATATTATGCACGTCGGTATTTAGCCGTAACTTATAAGTGAATAATAATTATATGTGATACAATATTATAATAATAAATAATATAATATAAGCCTACAATATGTTTTTGACAAAACTTAATTCAACATAGAAGTGGAACTGTTAATAGAAAAATAAATTACTTATATAAATAATTAGTAGTATAAATTTATTTAATAGATTTTAAATGGTACATTTTTTGACAGATAGTAATTCAAAATCAAATTCAAAAATATTTAGTAAGACTGTTGATCAACAAAATGTCAATTGTGAATCAATATTAGGCCCAAATTTGGTATCTAATAATTCAGATGAATCATTTTATCTAGATATTTCAAAACTAAAACGTAAGTTTAAATAAAATGTATTGTTTTTATTTTTTCATTACATTAGTTGTTTTTGTATTTTAGATGGTGATAATTCTGTTTTAAAATTATTGGAAAAATCTATCGAACCAGTCGACGATACTTCTTTTGTATCATCTATTTTGAACAGCGGAAAAGTTATTCAGTTGACTGGTATAATATTTAATTTGGTACTAGGGAATAGAAATAATGATAACTAAAATATATTTTTATAACTTTTAGAAGCTGGTATACTCGCTTTGGAATACACAAAAAATGAAATAAATACTCCAATTCCTGATCGCCTTGTTCAAAGCTTCTTGAACACATCTCAACAATATAATGAAAATGAAAATCATCTTGACAATAGTAATATTGAAAAAGATATTGAATTAGGTCCAACAACACTTGCCAGAGGATTAAAACGACTGAAAAGTCCACAATCCTGCTCTAAAAGAATTAAATACACCGAAAGTACAAAAACTTCGGAGTTTGAAAGTTTATTGAATCATTTGGGTTCTAAGTGTACTAAAACTGTACCCAGAGTTTATAATTCAAATTCCTGCTGTTCTCAAAGCTTTTCATCTGTAGAAAATAGTGCAATGAGAAATAATGAAGTTTGCAATCAAAATCAATTAGTATGTGTAAACCCTGACATTAATGCTCAACCCAAATGGGTAGATGATCTAATGTGTTTATTGCATAAATTAGATAATTCGGACATAGTAGAACACAAATCAATTGAACTAACTTGATGAACTTAGTCGTTTATTATTAGTTAACACCTACCATTTTTGTTATTCCTAGTTGTGCTGTTTAGTAAATACATTTTTCATATTTAATAACTTATGTGGTAGGTCTACATTTTGTAAAAGAATCCATAATTTGTGTCTTGTATACAGAATCTTTTTTGATTTCAAAAAAATTCTCAGGAGTCACGACATTAATGATCAATACATTGTTTGTTAATATTTTCCCTATAGATCTCAAATTATTTTAGGTTTTACATATTTTGTTCTATTTAAAATATTTATTAATTTATTTAAAAAGTGTAAAATAAAATAAATTAACTACATTAACATAAATTATTTCTTATTTCAAACATTTATTAGTTGTTTAAATTGTCATTGTATACTTAACAGAAGTCCATGCCAATATTTATGATCCAACAGTAATACCCTTTGTTTTTTTATTCTGGTTACATAACTATTCACTAATCACATTAAAGAAAAACTATAATTTTTATATATTTATATTATGTAAATAAAATTAATAATTATGGAATTAGATTAACTCATAGAGTTATAAAGTTTCCTGTTGTCTGGTGACTACGCATACATACTAGTGTTCGCTATGAAAAGTAGTCTACTAGTCTCTGGCTGACTGAGAATACAGTAAACCTTTGTAAACCTTATTTGTTATATCTAATAAATTTAATACTTAAAGGTTTTTTTTTATTAACCTAAGGAATGGAGCATAATACATGATCATTCTTAATTTGAAAAAAAAAAAGAAAAAAAGCGGAAACGCTCTACACGTACATATCAGCCTGCGGTTCCTGGATGGGTGACCACCCAGGATTTTTAGCAACAAATCCTTGCCACATGTACAAAATGTGTTTCAACTAACTGTTCCACCCCTCTCCTTACAAACAACCTATAAATAAAAACAGCTAATAGCCATAGTTGCTGGATTTAAGCTCAATAAAAAAAAAAAAAATCCATTTTTTATTCAGTAATTTAATATTTTTCAAATTATTCATACTTATGTGTATTAATTGTTTAACATTATTTATTTATAAATATTATTATTTTTTATTTTATTTAAAATATATATGTCATGTATTTCAGATTCTTAGTGGGTAAAGTCTTAGTACGGTAAAAGTCCATATAATATTATCCTTATAAACAAAATACATTTTAAACATTTTTTTTTCCAAATTGTATATTACATAAAAAAATTTAAAACATTGAATTAATGTTAGAGAAAGTGCTATTATGTTATATTTGTATTAATTTTTTAATGATACTTTATTATATATTTATATAATATCTATTTAAAACATTGTCACATATTATATTATTGTGTTGTAAGTTTTGTTTGAACTAGGTTTGATCAGTGTCGGACTGGCCATTAAAAGGCCAAGGCACGAATTTTGTTTAGAGGGCCAATTATATTCTTACTTAATTTATTTGAAGTTAATTAAAATCTTTATTTAATTTAAAATGACTTAGATTCTGAGAGGAGCGGAGCGAAAAATGTATTGATTTTACATTTTACAAGTGTTTTTTTTTCTGTCTCATCAACAATTCGAGTAGACAAATGCCCCGATTTTCGAGATCAGCATCTTTTCTGATAGAACAGTGAATCTAACAGTTAGTTCTTTTGGAGTTCAAAATGAAAAATTCCAAGTACCTACCTACTTTTAGAAAGCTTCAAGAAAAAATTTGATGTAGGTAACTTAAAAACTTATAACCGTAGACTTGAAATGTTCACTATAAATTTATATTTCAATTAATGGTAATATTTTCGAAATATTTTGGCTCTTTGAGCTAGTTATAACCTTCAGAAATTTTTCGAAATTCATAAAAAATTATTCTCGATTAATACTTTTTCACTCAATAAAAAAGTTTGAAAATGTAATGCACGGTTCCCCTTATTATAAATTTAATTAATGTACGTAAAAAATATTAAAAATACATATTCACGATTACTTTTTATATGTATTTAAAGTTCAAATGTTACATGGATAATATTTGAAATTTGGATAGAATATTATTATTCCTACCAATTTTCCAACAACAAACAAAAAAAAAAAACTTTACCGGAAAATAAATTACATTTTTTATGTGCGTTTGAATTTAAAATTTTAGCCAGTCGATTTTCATCGGTATATGAATTTTCATATTTCCATTTTCATCAATCTTTTTTTTGACATGGTAAATTTTTCATACAATTTTGTCTCTTTTTGAGCTATTTATAGCCATGAGAAATCTTTAAATTGTTGTAAATTATTTTCAGTTATAAATTCAGACAAGTTTTTCTATCAATAACACATAAAAAGTTTACTTAACGGAACATTATTTTTTATGAGCGTTTGAACCATCACGGTACTTCTTTAGATTATAGTATCTTATACTATAATCTACCATTGTTTAAATTTATAATTTTCACGATGTTTGATAATAGGTATACTAGGTGGTAAATAATCGAACTTATCAATCGATTTTTGATATTTTGTAGTATTTCCAAAACAACTATGATGGTTATATATACTTATAGTATTAGTATATATACTTTTGAAATGTTTAACCAAATATTTATATAAGCATTTTCCATAAATGGAACAATTTTTAAAAAAATTTCAATTTTGATTGTTGACTCTTTGAGCTATTTATAACAATGAGAATTTTTTCAAATTTTTCTGTAAACTATTTTTCAGTTAGAAATTCATAAAAGTTTTTTTTTTGATAGTCAAAAAGAAAATGTTCACCGGAGAGTTGTAGCCATGAGATATTTTCGAATTTAATTATTTTTTTCCAACTATTAAATTTGATTATTTATACATTATACAAGTATGTTACTCTAACTGTTAGAGTCCAACACAACGTATCTCCACTCAGAATCGATATTAAAAATACCTGTAATTTCAATGAGAATATAGGTTGATCCAATAAAACCTAGGTCACAAGTGGGTCACTGCATAATGGATGGTATTAAATTTGAATTCAATGACATAACATCATTGTACCTATATGAAAAACGATTCTTCAATAAGCGGAGACAGTTAGTTATTTTATATCTATTACATTTATATTTTTATTAGTTATGACTTATTAATTATACATTAATACGGTAGCCAGTAATAGTTGAATTAATATTATACAATTACAAGTTACAACAAAATAACTAAATCGTTATTCTTGGTTATTTAATATGTATTTTTGACAATATTTGAACATAAAATAACTATAAAAAAAACTGTGTTTTATATTTTAGATTCTGAGCGGAGCGATGAATGTATTGATTTTAAAATGATGTGTGTTTTTTTATTTTTTATTTTTTTATTTTATTGTGTCTGTTACCACCTTTTAGGACAGTAAAAATGCTTCAATTTTCTTCAATAGTACCTTTTCTGATAGGAAAGTGAATCTAGTTGGTACTGATCTTGGGGTAAAAAGTTAAAATTTCCCAGTAGTTTTCAAAAGCGCCGTGAAAAACAAATGAAAAATTAAGGGGAAAACGGGCATTTTTACGGAAAACCAATTTTCGACAAAATCGATTTTGGTTTTTGGGATAAGTCTTAAAGAAATGACTGTAGAGACCTGAAATTTTGACCGAATGTTTATATAAGCATTTTCTACACACCATAGAATTTTCAAAATATTTTGAGCTGTTAACGGACATTTTCAGTTTACAATTTTTTTAGTTTTTTTTTTTCTATAAATGTCAATAAAATTTTATTTGTTGGGTAAAAAATCTTGAAAATTTAATAGTAGGCTTCTAATATATAGTTTCAAAGGCAGATGAAAAATATTAAAAATCCGTAATCACAATTTTTTTCATAGGTAATCAAAGTTCAAATTTTGACAAAATACGTAAAAATGACGAAAATGTGCAATTTATTTTGAGTTAGAAATTCATAAAAATTTTTCTTTTTAAATCTAAGGTTTGAAAATGTAATACGAGATTTCTCATAAGTTTGCCTAATTTTATCAATAGAAAAATGTTTATCAGCAAGTCAAAATAAATTTTAATGAGCATTTTAAGTTCAAATTTTTACAAGATTAGATATTCATTCGATTTCTCATGTAGCGATTTTCTTCTGATATATTGTTACAATAGCAATTGAAAAATATTAAAAATACATAGGCACACATTTTTTTTATAAATATTTAAAGTTCGAATTTTGACAAAATTCATCAAAATCTCGAAAATTATCAATCATTATAATTAAATAATTATAAAATGGTCAGTTTTTATAACTAAGGATTGAAAATTTAAAATAAAGATTCTAATGAATAGTACATACTGTAAACAAAAAATCTAAAAAATATATAAACACAGTTATTTTTTACAGACATTTTAAGTTCAAATTTGGACGAAATTACATATTAAAATCAATTTTAACGAGGAAAAGTATATATTATATTATAATATTTTTCTAGCATCACTGATAATTTTAGGTTGATAATTAAATAAAATGAATAGTATTAATTCAACTTAGCAGGTACCGTAAAATAACAATGTCAATATAATTTCAAATATCCTAGACTGACATATACCGTCTCCGCTCAGAATCGTTTTTCGTATACAATGATATTATATCATTGAATTCAAATTTAATACCATCCATTATACAGTGATCTATTTGTAACCTACTGTACAGCAGAGCGACATCCACTTGACTCCCTTTTTAAATTTGTTTGGTTACAGAACAACCTACTTTCTTGAAACCTTGTTTTAGATTTTCAATCCTTAGCTGGCTTAGCTATAAAAGTTAAAGATTTTATAAATTTATAACTACCTACATTTTAGATTTTAAGCGGAGCAATGAATGTATTGATTTTACAATGATGTGTGTTTTTATATTTTACTTTATTTTTTTTTGTGTTTGTGTACACGATAAGTAGTCAAAATAATGTTTCGATTTTCCACTCCAGTATCTTGTTCGATGAGAAAGTGAATCTTGTTGGTGCATTTGGAAGGTCATTTCTTGAAATTCCTAATAGTTTTCAAAAGGGCAGGGAAAAACAAAAAACAAATTAAGGAAAACCGGGAAATTTTACGCAAAATCGGATTTCGACAAAAGATTTTGGTTTTTGCTGCAACTCTAAAACAAATTACCGTATATTCATGAAATTTTCACTGGATATATATACTAGCATTTTATATACACGATACAATTTTCAAAAATATTTTGATTTGTTTTGAACTGTTTACGGACAATTGGACATACTCACTACTCAGTTTCATATTTGTTATGTTTTTTTTCTAGGAATGCCAATAAAATTTTATTTGTTGGGTAAAAAAACATGAAAATTTAATACAAGGGTCCTGATACTCCTAATATATTGTTACAATGACTTCTTAAAAATATCAAAATTCTATAGTCACAATTTTTTTTTATAAGCATTTAAAGTTCAAATTTAGCAAAATACGTAAAAATCACGAAAATGTGCAAATTATTTTCAGTTAGATATTCATAAAAATGAATTTCCTTTTAAATCTAAGGTTTGAAAATTTAATTCAAGATTTTTCATAAGTTTGCCTACCTTTTTTAAAAAAAAAATGTCTACCTGAAAGTCAAATTAAATTTTTATGAGCGTTTGAAGTTCATTTTTACCACATTGGATATTCACTTGATTTCTCATCATGTAGGTAGCGATTTTCTTATTTTGCTGTAATTCAAAAACGAATAACTGTAGTTACTTGAAATTTATATCATATGTTTATTTTATCAATTTCTATACTAGAAAAATTTTATTTCGTTTTGAGCTATTTACGGACATATTCTTTTTACAGTTTTTATTTTTTTTTCCATAAATGTCAGTAAAATTTTATTCGTTGGGTCAAAAGCTTGAAACTTTAATACAAGGCTCCTGACATATTGTTACAATAGTAGTTGAAAAATATTAAAAATACATAGACACAATTTTTTTTATATTCATTTAAAGTTCGATTTTTTATAACATTTATCAAAATTTAAATTTAAAAATATTTTTGTAGTTAAAAATTAATAACATTTTCAATTTTTATAGCTAAGGATTCAAAATTTAAAACAAGGTTCCACGTAAGTAGGTTATTCTGTAACTAATAAATCCAAATTTAAACAAACAGGTTTTTTTTATAGCTATTTTATGATCAAATTTGGATAAAATTACATTTTAATAAGTAACCAAAAATAACGATTTTAGTTATTTAATTATTTAATTGTAATTTTATAATTTTAATCAATGTTTGGAAAGTTCCTTATTAAAAAGAATTTGCCCCACTCCTTATGTTAAAAAAAAAATTATTGATAAAAAATAACAAATGGTGTAAATTTCAAGTATTTTAGATTTTAAAAGAAAAGTTTTTAAGAATTTTTAACTCAAAATAATTTGCATATTTTTGTGATTTTTACGTATCTTGTCAAAAATTGAACTTTAAATGCTTATAAAAAAAAATATGACTATATATTTTTAATATTATCATTGTAACAATATATTAGGAGCTTTGTATTAAATTTTCAAGGTTGTTTACGTATACAATTTTATTGGCATGTATAGAAAAAAATTAGAAAAATTGGAAATTGAATATGACATTGCAGTTCAAAACAAATCAAAATATTTTGAAAATTTTATCGTGTATAGAAAATGCTAATATAAATAAACATTCAGTGAAAGTTTCATGTATCTACTGTTCAAAAACCAAAATCAATTTTGTCGAAACCAGATTTTACGTAAATATTTCCGTTTTTGCTTGATTTTTACTTTGCTTTTCCCTGCGCTTTTGAAAACTAATTTGAATTTTGACCTCTCGATGCACCAACTAGATTCACTTTCCCATCGAATAAGACACTAGTACACTACAGTGAATAGTAATAAGTGGGTACCGCTCTGCTGTATACATTAGATGTCAAATGGGTCACTGTATAATGTATAGTATTTGAATTCAATGATATAAAATCATTGTAACCGAATCTAAACGAAGACATCATGTTGGTAACTTACGTTTTTAAATATTGAAATTTTTATAATAATAGGTAATAATTTATTTGTAGCATAGGTTTATTATAGTCGCATTACGCATTATATTATTATTCATTACCTATACCGGCTATACCTATACCAACTGTAATGTTTATATTTTTAATTCAATAATCAAACGTAACATAAATATGATATATAGGTACTCCGTGTGACTGTGTAAATCATAGGTAAAATAGTTATTACCCTAGGTACGTCCTATGGTAAAATCACCAAATAATGGCACACAATTAAATTGTTTTACTCACAGATCAAAATTATTGAACTGTAAAATAAATATCATGTTTAATTTATATTAATTATAATTGTATGATTAAAGAATAAAGCGAATAAGAAATAATACACCTAATTTATACTATTTAATTAATTTTACTATTTTGTGTTTGTTATTAGTTTATTACATATTCGATATTTATATTTTAAGGAAATAGGAATTCAAAAATTATTTTTATTATGGAACTACATAAATTGTGTAAAAGCTTGTATACAGTTGTTCATATATTTGGGAACCTAAATATAAATAATTCTGTTAAAAATAACTATTAAATTTAGTATTTTAATAAAAAAAAAGGGCGGGTAAGTGTATGTCGCTCTGCTGTACAGTAGGTTACAAGTGAGTCACTGTAATGGATTGTGTTAGATTTTAATAATTTAATCCAATGATATAATATCATTGAATAAGAAAAACGATTCTGAGGGAAGACGGTCAGTCAGTCTATAATATCTTACTAAGTCTAAATGTATTTGATGATATTATTGTGAATAAAGTAATTAATTTTAGTATTATAGGCATTAGTATTAACTATAGTTGGTTAAATTCATTTTTCTCAAAAAAATTATATTTTAAAATGCCATTGCGTGTATATATAACAATATATTCTAAAAGTTTCATATACCAACAAATAATATTTTTAAATTATATCAAAATAACTAAAATCATTATTCTTGGTTTAAATATGAAATTTTGTCTAAATTTGAAATTAAAATGTCTGTAAAAAATAAATGTGTTGATATATTTTTTAGATTTTTTGGTTACAGCATGATTTATTTATGAGAATTTTTGTTTTAAATTTTCAACACTTAGTTATAAAACTGAACATTTTATAATTTTTTAATTACAATGATTTATAATTTTCGAGATTTTGACAAATTTTGTCAAAATTCGAACTTTAAATGCTTATAAAAAAAAATCGTGCCTATGTATTTTTTAAATTTTTCAACTGA